>PVIJ01011051.1:0-56707 GCA_004024925.1 Scalopus aquaticus
AGAACAATCTGCCCCTCCTCCCATCCCAGGGCAGACACAAAACCAATGCCGGCGTCAGGACTGCTGGGAATCTCCACAGGCCATGGTGGGGGTGGCTGGGAGCCCCAGGACCCCAGGAAGGTAGGTTGTGTGTGTGTGTGTGTGTGTGTGTGTGTGTGTGTGTGTGTGTGTGTGTGTGTGTGTATGGAGGGAAGGGAAGGGGTCCGGTCTGAGTGGAGCTGGTGAAAGGACCCAGGGAAAGGGTCACTCTGAACTGTCAGGGGAGATGCTTGTGTCCCTAAGGGGCGGATATCCCAGGGGGCTTATTTCCAGCAACCCAGTCCCATCCTACCTTGGTGGAGCCCACCCCAAGTTGTTCATTGCTCAGTGAAAATTCTAGGGCCCTAAACTCTAAACTGGCTGCCTTTCCTGGGAGCAAAAGAGAAAGGCAAAAGGGACCCTGTCTTTCCTTTCACGGTGTTTTTAAAAAGCCATGTTTCCAATAATTGGGTTTTGTTTTTAAAACAGAGAATAGGAGGAAAAGGGAGAAAAGCCTAAACACATTCATGTTGTAAAAACAAACTCATACTTTGCTTGTTTAACATTTTATAAATAAAACTTCGTAAGCAGAAATTTCGAATTAGAAAAAAAAGGGAGAGCTGCTTGCTCCCATGTGGTGTGGCTGAGGTGAGGGAGCAGCATCAGATGTGAGCACGTGGGTGTTAACTGTCAGTATCAACTTTCATTGTTCAAACAATCCTTCTCCTAAGATTTGACAGCTCATCACCTCCTTACTGGGAAGAGTTTATTTCATTTCAAGCTCTCACAAATGAAAAGAAACAGGGCTATAACCCTTTTATGGAGTGAGTGAAAAATGTTTTGTGTAGGTAATTTGAGCACAAACTGGAATTCACCTGGTGATTTTATATCATTTCCATAAATTTTTATTGAATTAAGATAATAGTGTCTTAAATTTATGTGTCACCTTTCTTCAGAGGGAGTAAAGCACATTCATATGTGTTTCTGATTTTTAAAAAAATCCCTGTGAAGTAGGATCTAGCAGGCACTGTCATTTCTGTAAAATAAAATCTACAGTTAAAATGTTTTTGCTTTTCCTTTTAGCCCACAAAGATTTGTTTGAGTCCTGTAAGATATTCTTTTAGTCTCAAAAGAACTCCCTTATAATTGTTAGAAACACTAATTTTATTATGTAGTACTGCTTTATAACTTCCGTATGGTTTTATGAATTCCAGCTTTGAAGGTGCAACTTCAAAAAATCCTGCTTTCTCCATTTAAATATCGGTTTCAAAATAATCTTTTTTAATATTTAAAAGATCAGAGGAACTTTTAAACCCCTCTTTAAGACAGGAATATGATCGTATGACAATCCCCTTCTTCAACAAATGCACCAAACAATAAAAGAAACATCTCTTTTCATTATGAAAAGGATTTATTAGACATTTCCGTTATAGTAGTGAGCAATCTAGATAGGTGTCACATTTTTCCTCTTATGGGTTTTTCCGTAAAGGGGAAAAAAAATAGAACTTACTGCTATCACAATCATCAGAGACTAAAGGAGGTTTAAGTTTGAGTGCGAATGTGTTTTTACAGAGACTTCTTTAATTGTGATATATTTCACATATCATGCAATCCACCATCTTAAGATCTCTACAATTCACTAGTGATTAGTGTGAAGTTGTACTCTTATCACTACATATTTCCAGAACATATCACCACACCAAAAAGAATCTCATACCCTCTTGCAGTCATTCCCCACCCCTCTTTATCCCGGGGCCTGGCAATCACTGATCTACACTTACTATTTTGATTTTCGGCATAGAAAGTCTGACGGGATATCTCATTTATAAAGAGTGCACTGTGGAAAGAAATCATCGATAAAGTTTCATAAATAGGAAGTCATTGTTTTTCCCCAGAAGACCAAACATCTGCTACTTAATTTTTTTTTATCTGCTACTTAATTGTTGCAGAACTGGCAATTTATTTCAAAAGACTTCATTTTAGTAGTTTTAGCAGAGCAAGATGTGTTTTCTGTGTGGTGATATGAATAATGACCATTCTATCCCAAAGATGACTTTGCTCCCTGTGTCAACCACAGCCCTGAACAGGCTCTGCCAGGCCCTGGCTGACCATGTGGCTGTGCTGCCCCATACTCTAGGGAGCTGGTGAGGAAGGAGCTCAGTTCACAGCCTGGCCTGCTGACTCAGCTCTGCATGGAGCCCACCGTGGCTCGAGGCTTCCTGTATCTACTCAGGATGGGGGAGATGGAGGCAGAACTTAACACCCGGTAGTTTGTTCACCCACATCAAGGTTAGGGATTGGGCTTTCATATCTCTTGAGCTTTTTCTTTTTCTTTTCCCCCTTCTGATAAGTCCTACTGAACCTCCAAGATCTCAGCTGCTTCCTGAAGCTTTGTTAGCCTTTTCAGCCTCAGCTACTTGATCCTAATTCATTTCCAATAGGTTGAAGTTGGAGCTAACTCGAAAGTCAGCAATTCAAGCGCACAGAGACAGCACTGTTTCTGTTTGTCTGCTACTAAAATTAACTTAGTTCTTGAGCCCTCATTTCCACCAAAGATAGATAACTTAATTTTGTCAATTCAGCTGATCACTTCCAGTTAAAAACGCATGCCCTGTTGGGTAACCACTCTTCAGATGATCTAAGTGTTGGGAAGCTGCACAAAAGTCTTTCCTCCTCCCCATCATGGGCCCCCAGGCTTTGCTGGTGTCTGTGAGTGAGACCCTCCAGGCTGGGTATCAGCACCTGCTTCTGGTTCCTCCCCTGTAGCAGCCTGGCCTATGCATTCCTGGCCCTCCTCTTTCCAACCACTGGCCTCCTCTGGTCCCCCAGGCCTCTCCCTAGAGGAGCGGGTGTTCTGCACTGCATTCCCAGGACCTGCAGACTGTCCCCAGGCCTCTGAGGCTCTAAGCCTGCAGCCCAAGACTAGACCCCAGGCTGCAGACTTCACCTGGTGGGTTAGTGTTCCAGCTACACCATGGGAAGGCAGGCAGTTACAGCTTGACTAGAAAAATCCCAACCTGTCTGAGGAACACACTCTCCCCTACCTCCAGCTGCCATTTGGATTTGGCTCTGAGCCAGGATTAGAATTTGGGGCATTCTCAGGATCCCCCACCCTCAAACTCTGATCTGTCCACTGCAAGTCGTTAGCTCCTGGTCTGTCCAAGTTGGCACCTATTCTTTGAAAAGGGAAATGTTTTTTTCATCCTTTCTGCTTCAATGCTCTAGACCAATGGTTCTCAGTGTGGGGGCGTCTGCACAAGCAGCACCAGCATGGCCTGAGGACTCGCTAGGCAAATTCCTGGGCTCCTGTTGGGACCTGCCAAGATAAAGAGGCTGGAGGTGGCCAAGGAAATCTGTGGGGTAACCAGTCTCGGGGGACTCTGAGCAGCTGGAGTTTGGCCTCCACTGCCATTCACTGCCCTGCATCCTCCTCATCCAGCTTTTGATAGTTAAACCAATTCTAGGATTCAAATGCTTGTTTGTTTATTAAGCACTAAGGCTTTCAAAACTTATTTCTGCTTTAAAGATCCAAAGGCCCACCTGAGAGCTAGCTCAGAAGCCACACTTTACTTTTTTAACAGCCCAATTGAGAGATCATTGAGGTATAATCACAATCACATAATCACGATATATAAGCAACTGCACCTATATATGAGTCTCCATTTGCTGTTTTGAGGACATCTGCGAGCCATCCTCACAGTCAAGATCATGAACATCCCCTTCACCACACAAAGGCCCCTGTTCTGTCAGGATCTGGCCTCAGGTGTTTGTGGAGAAGGGCTGCTGGGGGCACGGAAAGGGGAGGGGTTGCCAGGAAAGAATATCCACAGGGTGATCCTTGTAAGCAGTACCTCCCTACCAGTCACTTGGCACTGACTGTTCTGGGGGTAAGACCAGATTCTGAGGTCTATGCCAGGATAGAGTTTACATGCTGAACCAGACAGACCCCAGCCCTGTCCCCAAGCGAGTCTAGTGTCGTACCCACATGTCCAGTACGACTGGAATTGCCCAGCAGAGGGTGTGCTGCGGGCCTCTGGGAACCAGTGAGAAAGCTGGGCATTTGTGCTGGACCCTGGGAGGATTTTGATGGATGGGGTGAACTCCAGGCAAAGGAAACAGCCCGTGTGTGTGTGTGTGTGTGTGTGTGTGTGTGTGTGTGTGTGTGCCCGAAGGCCTCAGGCCCCAAGCATGCAGGTGCTCCTTGCACCCCCTCAGTCTGTGATGAATGACAGGTGGCGTTGCCGCTTCTCTCATATCACTGTTTCATTCCTGCAGCATTGACTGGAATTTCCAATATTTCTTTCTATTCTTTTTAGTTCAGGCTGTGGGCTGTGAGCATGAACTCTACAACTTGGTGTATGACACATGTCACAGCTATTTGTTTCATTAAACTTGCCCAGCTCTGCGTCCCACCCCCACCTACCACAGAGTGGAGAAATTGAGTCTCAGGAAAGCTGTGTAGCCCCTCCTCTTCTTCTTCCTCCCCTCCCCAGAACCTGAGAAGTTACCAGGGATCCTATACAATCCAGAACACTCATCACAGACCTCTGGTTTGGAGCACTTACCAACTGTTATGAACCTGAAAGTTTGTACCCCCTCCCCCAAATCCATATGCTGAAATTCTAACCCCCAATGTGATAGTGGGAACTTTGGGGGTGACTAGGTCATGCGGGTGGGGCCCTCCTGAATGAACTAGAGAGCTGGCTCATCCTCTGACCATGTGAGGACACTATGAGAAGTAACGTCCTCACCAGGAAGCCGGTTGTCACCAGGCCCTGAGTCTGCAAACAGCTTGATCTGACTTCCAGCCTCAGAACCGTGAGAATTAAATGTTTGAGCCACCCGGCCCACCGAGGACTCAAGGATTCTTGTGTCCACACGGAGGGGCAGAGACGCGGGTGAGGACTGCCTGGCCCTCCCTCTGGGCTCGTCCTTCACTCCTGCCCTGTCCCTGGCCAGCCGTCCACTCCTCCCTCCAGCTGACTCAGATCTTCACTCTTTTTGTGACTCCTTCAGAGACAGCCCTCCTTATCTTTTTAAGCCATTACCTTCTTGTTCATCACTATCTCATGCCTACCATTCACTTTCTAAAGGTTACTTCCCAGCATCCCCTCCGAGTGTCACACGGGTCTCTGTGCCACGTTCACTAAGGCAGCTCGGCCAAGACCAGCTCCACCAAGAGTCCTTTTGCGGGACTGTCAGGTAATCTGGTTTCTGCCTCCATTTTACCTAGAGGAAAAGAGGGCCCTGAAAGATGAAATGGCACATCCGTCCTCCCCCGAGGGGGTGGGGGGGGGGCGTGTTTCCTCCCTTGTCCTGTGCCTCCCCTACCCACAGCGGGAGCTGAGTCTGCAGATCTGATGGCAGAAGTGCATTGAGCATCATCTGGGCAAGGTCCCCAGAAGGACTGAGGTGGGGGTCGTGGACAAGGGGGTTACTGTACAAGTGCCCCCAGGAGACACCCGTAAGAGATGGCTGGAGCAGCCCAGGGGAGGGGAGGGAGCCATGCAAGGGGCCATCTTAGCTGATGGTCCTACCTGGCTGTGGAGGGTGAATCACCCTGTGTGCCTCTCTCCCCAGGGAAGGGAGCCAGTCCCCCCCTCCCACACCTGCCCATTATTGGGGTCAAGCCACCAGGGGACATACGCCCCATGAAACACACCTGTGGAGGTGTAAGCGAGTTCTCCAGTTGTCTCTGCTCTGTGGCGTGTTATAAGGTAAACAGAAAAGAGCCCCTTTATCTCTCTGTGACTGGGGAGGGCTCCCATGACTCCGTGCAGGCCGAAGGAGCTCCCGGGACCTGCACACGGACACAACACCAAGGATCTGTTACTGCGTGGGCTGCCCTGTTCCAGGTGCTTCCTGGCACTGGCTCTTTAAGCCACACCAGAACTCACAAGGTCAGTACTGATAATATCATTCCCATCTTACAGAAGAGGAAACTGTATGTCACTTGCCCAAATTGCTCAGCTAGTTGGTGTCAGAGGAGGGTGTCCAACCAATGCTCCACAACAGGCTGTCGGCTCCCACGACCCCGCCAGTCACAGAACAGCCTGTGGACCGTGACCCCAGGCCAGGAGAAAAGAGACTTCTTTTCTTGGTTCCATACACAATACCTATGTGTATGTGGGGGACAGAGGGGTAGATAACCCAAAGTACTATTTTGTAAAAAAAAAGAATACACATATGTGTTTAAAATTCCATTTAAATGAAGTTCTAAAACAGGCAAAAATAATCTATGTTGGAAAAATACCAGAACAACAGTGGCCTGAAAAGGGTGGTCGGCACTTTCTTTTTTTTTTTTTTTTTTAATAAGGGTGTAAATTCATTCTCTTTTTTTTTTTAAAGATTTTTTTTTTTTATTTATACATACAAGCTGGGATATAGACCAGAGGTGTGGGGTGGCGAGAGGGTTCACCAGAGACAGAGTGGGGAGCAGAACAGGCAGATCAGAAATACACTGCTGAGAGGAGCAGCGGGCGAGGCAGGAGAGATCCGCCGCACCATGTGGGATTCTCCCCGGCCGGGTGTCGAACTCCCATCGCAGCGGCCGACAGCTCCACAGCGCAGCGCTTAACCGCTGCGCCACCAGGGAGGCCCAGGTCGGCACTTTCTAAGGTGATGTTTATATCCTATTTCTTGCATTTGTTAAAATCACAAATATAGGCTTAAAATGGGTACATTTCATTGGATATAGATTTTGACGTTTCAAAAATATTAAAGTCCATCTAGTACATTGCACGCTGAAGTACTGAGGGGAAATTGCTGATGTCTGCAATTTACTCAAATAAAAATGAAAGAAACAGAGAGCTTGGTGGGTAAAGAGCTGCCTGGAGAAATAGACAGATATGTGATAAAGCAGACAGTAAAGTGTTCGTTGTAAAATTTATGTTGGGTGTACAGGTGCTCACTGCAAAATTATTCTGTATATTTAAATTTTTTCATAGCATGCTGGGGAGGGAGGGAATACAGTTACCTCTGGAGAAACCAGGGACAAGATGTGAGTGGGTGAAAAGGGGCCTTCTTTTTTTACTCTCTATGAATCTTAATTGTCTTATTCATTTTTACAAGCAGGTACTATTTTTGTTGGCAATCCTGGAATTTAAGAATTTAATACAACATTACAGAAGATATGTTACTGCCCTTGTAGAGTTTTTAATGTGATGGGACATTTAAGACACACACACACAATCACCCCTTTCATTATATTGTTTCAGATAAAAATGGCATTAGCAATGTGCATGCGTTAGTGGCCCTCAGCGGCCCCTGCTCAGTCACCAACTGGCATCGTGACTGGGCCTCAGTTCCATAGAATGTAAAGTCAGGGAGTAGCTCAGGTGTCTGCAGGTTCCTCCAGATGTGGCCAGGAACGTTCCTACGAACTGTTTTTATGAACGGTGTCAGTGATGTTTGAAGAGATCAGCGGAAGGAAACCAGTGAATACAGGAGATTTGTAGCATTATACTTTCAAAATAAATACAGTTGTTTGGAAGCCAGAACCTGGAGAGGATTATGCTTTTGGGATTACTGTGCAAAGAGATTCTTGTTCTCTGCCAGCAGAGAAAAATCTTACATCACTCTGGGCTCCCTCATGAGCGTCTTTGTCCCAGGGGACAACAGCAATCTGGGGCCCCATTACCTGTTTTGTAAATAAAGTTTTATTGAAACCTAGTTGTGCTTATTTGCTTCCATACCATCTGTGTCTGCTTTCAGAAAACAGTGGCAGAGTTGAGGAGTTGTGACCAAAACCCCCTGGTCTGTAAAGCCTAAAATATTTTCACTTTTTACAGAAAAAGTTTGCCAACTGCTACTAAAAACATTCATTTCTCTTCTGGTGTAATCAGTATTGAGTTGATATTTTCAGTGTATTTTGCCAAATGTTCCTCTAGTTGACAGAGCTTCTCAGCCGGTGACTTGCAGGAAGGGCAGGTGGGCTGGAGGAGCATAGGCTTTTTGGACCTCTCTCACTCTTCTACACAGCCCCTCACACCTCCTAGCAGAACCTAGAAGGCACCTCTGGGCAACTCTGTAAAGGACTGTTACTGAACTTGGATGTGGCTGATCCATGACGCTTTCCTGGGTGAGTGTGTGTGTACTAACCCACAGTGGCCAAAGGCCCAGCATGAAAAAAATAAAGTATCAAGATAGCAGCAGAATGCAGATTTTCTTCTTCCTTAACCAGAGGAAGCCTGCTGCTTTTTTCTCATCCATTTTCCCCCTTGGTCTCTCCCCACTTGAAGCGCCTTCTTGGGATTGCTGCTTTCATGATGACTAGTCCCTTGACAGCCACAAAAATGCCTCTGGCTGGCAGCTGCACCAGTGTTCTGTGACCAGGAGTATCGGCAGAGGCTGTGTGGTCAGGAGAGCAGGATGCAAGGCATGAGACCTCACCAAACATAGCAACCACCCAGCAATGCAAAAGCCCCCTGCCTGCTCTGGTCAACAGAGACCTGACAACTGTTGCCTGTTGCTGAATTACTCCCCATGGAGACCGTGGCCCAAGACTGCAGTGGGTCCTAGAACAGGTTATTGGAGACCAATCATCTTTCAAATTACCCCCCCTTAAAATAATAAAGTGCAGGCATTTGTCTTGTGTGCATCCAGGGGAAATGAGGAGCTCTTCTGCCACAGTTCTTGGGCCAGGCATTCTTCATTTTGTTCCCATTTTTACCCTCCATGTCCTTTAAAGCTTTTTAGAATTGGCAATTCAGTCCCTGAAATCAGCAGGGAGGCCATAAAGAGGTATTTGTGTAAAGGTGCAACCTGTGATGAAAGTGGAGCTTGCAGCACGACCATCCTCTTCAATCTTAAATCTAGGAGTGCTTCCAAGGAGTTGTCAGAATCTTCTATCAAAGGCAATAAGCAAAGGAAGTCACCGACTGGAGGAAACACAAATTCAACTAAATAAATAGTGCTCTTTTGTGACTGCTTTCTGTTCTTCTTTACACTAGTGACATGGAGCAATGATTTCTTATCAGAGCCTGCAAGGGCAGAATGGTGAAGTAAACTAAATTTGACTTCAGTTCAACAAAGATTTATTGAATAGAAATACAAGGCAGAAGATGCCACAGGACTCACAGATGGCTAAGACATAATTCCAGACCTCAAAGAGAACAGGGACAAATATTGGGTGTGGGTAGGTACTGGAGGGGCCCAATAAAGCTGTAAGAGGAGTACAGGGCACTGACAGCTTTCAAGAAAGGAAGAGTCACATGGGAGGGTCAGGGAGAGAGCATAAATGGCCTGGGGAGATGGGCTTTGGGGGAAGGTGGTTAATTAGCTGCCGTCACAATGGTTAATTAGCTGCACTGCACAGCCCTCCCGAACTCATTCCTGTGTCTGCAGGTGCCTCAAGCTTGGCTGATCTAGGCTGGCTCAACTGGGAGCTCTACTTCACGCTGAGGGCACTGCCAGACTTGCCTACCTTATTGTCTGGGACTTGGTCTGTTCGAATTCATTTGATATGGGGTAATTCCTCTCATGGTGATGCAGAGGCATAGGAGGGCAGACTGGCAGCACAGACACATCTCAAACCTTTGCTGTGTTACTTATTCTGACATTCTTTTCCCAAAGCAAGTCGTATGGCCAAGGTTAAAGTCAAGGATGGGGAAACAGACTACTTGTAGTGGGAAAATTGCCAGATCACATGGCAAAACAGAGAGGGATGAGGAACAGAAATATGCCATAGTTCAATCTGCCATGAAATGGCCTTCCAGACAAAGGGAGCAATAAGTACATTTGCACAGAAGCTGGAAAATGAGAGTTGTGTCTAGAAGAGAACAAGTAGCCCTGTACTACTACAATAATACAGGAATGTTGAAAGAAGTCTTCTTCCCACAAGACACTCTACAAAACAAGGGGTTATGTGTTTTTTTTAAATGGGGAATACTGTGTGCTAGAATCTCTCTCCAGGATGCACCAGCTTAGTAAAGACCCTGACAAGTCCTGCAGGATATATAACAGTTTCACTGTGTCTGACCCAGTGTCTTATTTCCTAAGCTCATTTGGCCTCAGATTCTGTTTTCTTTCTTTTTTTTTTTTAAGATTTATTTATTCATGCATACAAGAACTAGGGTGAAGGCCAAGGTATGGGGCGGTGAAAAGATTCACCAGAGACAGAGTGGGGAGCAGAACAGGCAGATCAACTAAAGTACACTGCTGAGGGGAGCAGCAGGCGAGACAGGAGAGGTCTGCTGTGCCATGTGGGAAGCTCCCTGGCCAGAGGACTGAACTGTTGTGGACAGCTTCATAGGCTGTGACTTAACCCATTGCACCACCAGGGAGGCCCAGATTCTGTTTTCTTAAGTAACACTCACTGAAGGTGCACAGAAATCCTTTTGAGAAATGCTGCATCCAACTACAAGAAGAATATATGTAGACAGAACCAGAAAGCTAGTGTGAACATATCAGACAGTCTTACCTAAGAAGATAGAGATTATACTTTATATCTTAGTATTAGGAAACTTGAATTTTAAAAAGAATGACTGAATCGAAAGTTCTTTCTGCTACTCCAACCCTTAAGGCACAAAATTTTTCTATAAAGACAAATTTTTATTATTAATATTGCTTCCTGAGAACTAAAATTAATAAATAATCCATGACCTAAAATCATCCTTCCAAGCTTTAGTAATGTGTGCAATTCGTCGACTTAAATTGACTTAATATGCAATATATTTTTAAAGGGAACTTTGTTTTTCTTCAAAATGTGGAGTCTAACCCCTCTTCTTGAATGCAGACTGGCTTCGCAGTCATCACATCTGGAGAATTAGGATAAAGCCAAAGTGACAGTGTAAGTCTTCAGAAAGGAAATCCTCAAAGGTGCTACAGCCTCCTCTCATTCACTCTCTGGAAATATTTGCTCTGAGGGCAGTCATCAGCCTCAGAGAGGGGCCCCTTGGTGAAAAACCCCAGTCTCCTGCAATAATCAGTGAGGAATTGAGGCTCCCACCCACCAGCCATGCGGGAGCACCAATTTGGAAGATCCTTGACCCCAAACAAGCCTTCAAGGGATGACAGTCCTCCCTGACATCTCATCTATAGACAACGTATGAGACCCTGAGCCAGCTCTTCCAGCTACGTCACTGCTGGATTCCTGACTCCCAGAAACTGAGAGACACAGTACATGTTTATTCTTTTTTTTTTAAGATTTATTTATTTATGCATATAAGCAGGGGTGTAGGCCAGAGGTGTGGGGGAGGTGAGGAGATTCACCAGTGACAGTGTGAGGAGCAGAACAGGAGATCTACTGAAATATACTGCTGAGGGGAGCAGTGGGCTAGACAGGAGAGGTCTGCTGCACCATGTGGGAAGCTCCCTGCCCAGGAATCGAACTCGTGCTGCAGTGGCTGTGGATAGCACCATAGTGCTGCGACTTAACCCATTGCACCACCAGGGAGGCCGACATGTTTATTCTTTTAAACTACTAAGTTTGGGGATTAATTGTTATGCAATAACCTAGATCATTAATATACAAGTATATTTGAATCATCAGAACCACTTGCAATAAATAGAAAGTGTCCTGAAAATAAATGAAATAAAACCAAATGATGTCTTTGGATTTTCACAGGTTGCGCTTAACTACCCAAGTCTCTCAACCTGAGTCAACACTCTTTTCCTGGAATTGGAGATTAACATGTGTTCAAAACAAGCTAGTGCCATAGGATGAAAGCCTGGTCAGTAATGAAGAGAAACAATCTACCTACACACACGCACAAGTGAGTCTCAAAACTTAAGTGAAAGAAACCAGGTTCACTTATTATTGATTCCATTTACATGAAATGCCCATAAAAGGCAAACATGTAGAGACAGAAAGCAGAACAGTGATTGCTGGGGGCTGAGGTGGGGATGGGGGATCGACTGCAAATGTGTGCAGGGAAAATTGAGGGCACTTTGGGGGATGATGGAGGTGTTTTAAAACTGGGTTGTGTGATGGTTGTAACACTGAACACATTTCTAACTTATCAAGTCATGAACTTAAAAATGATAAATATTGGAGTGTGTAAATTAAACATCCTTAAAGATGTTAAAGAATTCAAAAATCAAAGTCAGAAGGAAAAAGAAAAATATCAGATGGTTTCACTTATAGGAGGAATATAAGGGAACTAAATAAGGGATCAGGAGAAAAATAAAAAAGGCAAAACTAGCAGGCAATTCTAAATCGGAGGCATTCAGCAGGGGAGGAGGAGGAGAGGGATCAAGACAGGGGAGGGAAGAGCACAGAGACTGGGTGCTGGTGCATGGGTGATTGGTGCTGGGAATTTTATGGGGACTGCACATGAGAGGAGAAATCAACAGTGTACAAAAATGAACAATAACACAAAAAATACATGTATAAATATTTTTTTGAAAAATCAGAGATGGAAAAATGAAATTTGCTTTCCCTAGGTGAGTCTGCATTAGCTGGGGCCTGGAAGCAACCCCTGAGGCACCACCAGGAGCTTAGGCTCAGACTATCCTCACCGCAGGTGTCCCGGTGCCTGCACTGGTCCTGGAGGCCAGAGGGGAGGAGGCTTGTGGTGAGTGAAGCTGCTGGGGCCCGGCCTTGAGCCTACTGTGTTTCTGGCACACGGTCTCCCGGAAACACCCTATTTCCACTTCTGCTCTTTTGGGAGGTTCCTCAGAAAGCCCTTTGAATGCAAATGGATGATGTGTTAAAGATCTGTGGTCTCTTGAAAAACAGGCCTCTCCTAAGCCAAAAAAAAAAAAAAAATTTGGTGCTTGCAGTAGATTTCATGAATGGCCTGGACTCCTCAGCTTTCCCAATACCTGGACCTTTGTCTTGTGACTAGTTCCTTTCCCGCCAGAGGCCGTTCTTCTGCTCTGCCCGCGACTTGCGCCTGGGCCTTGGACCTGCTTTGGCCAATGGCATGTTAACATGACATGGCAGAAGCTTGAAAAGCACTTGTGAAATCAGGTTTGGCCGTCTATTCTTGGAGGAAATTCCAAGAAGACCCTGCTGAGGGGTCAAATCGTGGGTGGAGATTCATGTTTCAGGATGGATGGCAGTGTCACTTACTCAGGACTTGAGGGTGGGTGAGATTGTATTGAGAAAGGGTTAAAGGAAGAGTCGAGACTGGAATAGGTTAAGTATTGTGACTGTGAAGGGTCTAAGATTCCAGCCTACTGTATGTTAGCCTACCTCTGTGTCTTTGGATGGCTAAAGAAGACATAAGACTTATGGCTCAAAGATGGTAGAGAGTTGATGACATGCACTAGCTTTCTCTCAATCCTAGAACACACTCATCCCTCTTCTCTTTCCTGACTATTCTTTTCTATCAGATTAAGCGTCCCTTTCTGGGAAATGTCATTCTTGACCAAAGTGCTTAATGTAGATCTAGCACAGCATCAGCTCCTTCCTCTGAGGCTCCTGCCACAAGCTCTAGTTTTTCTCAGTCCTTTGTCCCTGTGCTTGTTCATTCTCTTACCCCTACAGGAAATTAAGCTCCCTGAGGGCAAAGGCATTGTTAGTATGGTTCATCCATTTCCTAACCCAGCACCTGGCACATGGCAATTTCTCAATAAATATTGTGGAATCCAAAATTATATTTCCAGTGAGCAGTTTGTATTTAAAAGACACATACCAGCTGGAATTTTGATAGCTTAAGTTCTAGCAGTCACAAACACCTTGAAAAAGATACCATTTTATAATGTCATATGATCTTATTGTTTTAAAAACTTATTCCCCAAAGCATAATATGTAGATGGCATTTTTTATGGTTTTCTGGACCTTTTGTAGTAAATGATAAATGCACTAATGAAGCTTTAAATGATGCAAAATTAAGTGCAGGCATCATTTCCAGGAGCTATTGAAATTCATAGTTACTTTAAATTTTGTTGACCTTTGAGCCAACAGTTATATGGTGAAGGCTTTATTAGGGTCATTAGTGTCAGGGAAATCTTTTGGCATTTGCATGTTCATAAAAACATTACATTGCTTTTAATAATACTGACTATTTCCACTAATTACATAAAATCTGGCAGAGTGCTTGCACACTACTGGTTCTTAATGAATCAATGAGTATGTGTGCTGTTGGATTGTGACTAGCACTATTCTTTTGGAAAGTTTCTCTTCATGTGTAAAGTGCTCTCAGAACTCTCCCATGTATTGACCTATTTCTTCACAGTCTCATGTTATAGTTAAGATACCAAATAAGGGCCTCCCTGGTGGCACAGGGGTTAAGCGCTACACTGTGGAGCTGTCCGCACCCGCGACACGAATTCGACACCTGACCGGGGAGATTCCCACATGGCGTGGCAGACCTCTCCTGCCTCGCCCGCTGCTCCCCTCAGCAGTGTATTTCCGACCATCTGTCTGTTCTGCTCCCCACTCTGTCTCTGGTGAACCCTTTCGCCGCCCCACGCCTCTGGCCTGTACCCAGCTTGTATGCACAAATAAATAAATCTTAAAAAAAAAAAAAAAGATACCCAATATACCCAATAAATGCTACTCCAATTGACTTCACTGAGTGTAAAGAGACCCCTGGGAAAGTTTTTGCTTTCCTGATCAAGGGGCTGGATGCAAGGGGTACAGCCCTTCTTTCTTCACCCTTTCCGCCAGTCTTGAATGTAGATGGGATGGCAGTTGCTCTGGCCACCTTTTTGCAACCATGGGGGAATGCCCAAAGAAAACATAGAGTTACCAATAGTGTTAATCTAGTTCCTTCAAGAAGCAATTGCCGGTGCCTCCCTGGAGGCGTAACGGGTTAAGTCTCAGCCTATGAAGCTATCCGCAGCCACTGCAGCTCGAGTTTGATCCCCCGACAGGGAGATTCCCACTGGTGCAGCAGACCTCTCCTGCCTTGCCCGCTGCTCCCCTCAGCAGTGTACTTCAGTCGATCTGCCTGTTCTGTTCCCCACTCTGTCTCTGGTGAATCCTCTCACCACCCCACACCTCTGGCCTACACCCCAGATCTTGTATGCATAAATAAATAAATCTTAAAAAAAAAAAAGCAATTGCCTACATGGGAATAAATGTGCAAGGATTTTGTTAGGGGAAATGCCTGTGTGAGGGGAGATAGGGAGGGAACTAAAGAAGACTGTGAGAGTGATCAGATTATGATCAAGTCTGACCCTAAGAGAAGAAGATAGACAGAAAAGGTTCTAAGTTTAAAGAAAGTTCAGCAAAGCCTTCGGGGAGTTTTCAAACCAAAGTTGCCTGTCAAAGCAATTCCAAATCTTCCAGGAGCAGGTCTGCCTTGGTAACCCTATTGCACCATCATTTGTAGGAAACTGCCCATGGAAGACCTGGCTGTGAAACAAACATTGGGGTGGATTTTAAAGTGCAATGGCTGGAGCCCTTGGTCCGTTAGGCTCCCTGCAGTCAGAGGAGGTGTGTGTGGCATGTTCCTGTGGCCACACCAATCTCTGCATTATAGAACCTTCGCCAACTTCCTTCAAAAACTAACTTCCTCCGAAAAAATTGCTCTCAGGAAAAAATGGGCTCCTATTTGTCTATGGCTGCCCTTGTCTCATTCTCTGTAACTAGCTGCTGAATGCATTCCTACAGGTAAAGCCGTCGCCCCAAGTAAGCCCGGCCTCGTGCCATTCTAGGATTCCCCTACCCCTTCCTTCCTCTCCTCATGTTTTTTCTTCTCCCCCCTTCCTCCCTTCATTTTCTCATGCAGGACAACTTTATTCTGTCTCTTCAATGCTTGAACTCCTGCCAGTACCCAAGCCTCAAGGTATCACCTTGAACCCCACATTGAAGTGACTTATCAAGTTGTTTTCCCAAAGCAAACACTGTTCTCTCCCTAAAAGGAATTCTGGAGCCAGGTAGTAAGATAAAAAATTTGGCTCATTACATATAAACAGAGAGAGAGAGAGAGAGACAGACAGACAGACAGAGAGAGAGAGAGAGAGAGCGAACGAGCACATGCGAGCAACTGTTCTCTATGATGGGTTACTCATCTTCCTCAATATGTAAACTGCTTAGAGCTGAGATCACCTTTTTATGTGTAATTCAATTTTATTATGAATTATTTTAAAATATAGAAAAGTATCAAGAACTGGGCCTCCCTGGTGGCGCAGCGGTTAAGCGCTGCGCTGTGGAGCTGTCGGCAGCGATGCGAGTTCGACGCCCAGCCAGGGAGAATCCCACATGGTGCGGCAGACCTCTCCTGCCTCGCCCGCTGCTCCCCTCAGCAGTGTATTTCTGATCTGCCTGTTCTGCTCCCCACTCTGTCTCTGGTGAAGCTTCTCGCCACTCCACACCTCTGGCCTGTACCCCAGCTGTATGTATAAATAAATAAATCTTAAAATATATATATATATAAAAAAGAAAAGTATCAAGAACAATCAGAGATACATCACATGGATTAATGAATGTTAACACTTTACCATATTGACTTTGAGTCTTATTTTAAGAAACACTATATTTCAGAGGATAACAATTATAGTAACACTTAAGTAGTGCCGAATATGTGCCAGGCCCTGTTCTAAAAACTTCATATGTATTAATTTCATTAAATTTCATAAGAATCTGTGAAGTAGGTAATAATGTTGTCCCTATTTACAGGCAAGATATTTGGAGCACTAAGATGTTAAGTAACTTGTCAAAGATCACATGGCTAATAAATGCAAGATCCAAACTTTGAACCCAGGCAGACTAGACTCTGCAGTTTGAGGATCTAATTTGATTTATTCTGATGCTTAGAATATAATAATCATCCAAAGGTGATCAAATAAACGCATGAATTTCATGTGTAAATTAGTACATGCCTGACCTAAATACTGGGAGAATCTAGCTAATTAGATGTCTGAATTCTTTTGGTAAAATAATCCAAGCCATAAAAGTCAAATTTTCTATTGAGACACTATTATATTGAGTCCTAACGTATATTTAGTCCTAATGTGTATTTCCTCTCTAGTGGCTTCCTACCAAGAAGAGGCATAGTTTTTGTATTAGTATCCTATTGCTGCTTAACAACTTATCCCAACACAAAATGGCTTACAACAATAGCCCCTTATTACCTCTCCCAGTTTCTATGGCTCAGGATTCAGGGCACACCTGGGGATAGCTTGTCCCCGCTCCACAACATCTGGGACCTTGGCTGGATCACTCAGACTAGGTGCTAGAATCTGTGCTCATGGGTCTGGTAGGGTCTGGGGCACTGTCAGCTGCGCTTCCTTACAACATGGTGGTTGGGTTCCAGGAGGAATTAACCCAAAAAGAAAGGCAAGAGGAGACCATATTGCCTTTTATGACCTCTGAAGCCACATGGTATCACTTCCACCTCATCCTATTATAGGTCAAGTCTGTTACAAAGGTAGGCTTGGGTTCTAATTTAAACATAGGAAAAAGAATTAAACAGACACTTCTCCGAAGAAGACAGTCAAACAGCCAACAGGCACATGAAAAAATGTTTACAGTCACTTATTATTTGAGAAATGCAAATCAAGACCACAATGAGATATCATCACACACCTGTGAGAATGGCCCATATCAAAAAAGACCAGAAACAAGTGCTGGTGAAGATATGGAGAAAAGGGGACCCTCCTACACTGCTGGTGGGAATGCAGCTGGCCCTGCCCTTGTGGGAAGCAGTGTGGAAGTGTCTCAACATCCTCAAATGGATCTGCCATTTGACCCAGTAACTCCTCTCCTAGGCATCTATCCCCAAAATTCTAAAACAATAATTCAAAAGTAAACTTGCACTTGCATGTTTATTGCAGTGGTATTTATAAATAACTAAATTACACATGACTAAATTATGAAAACAACCAAAATGCCCCAGAACAGGTGAGTGGATCAAGAAGATGTGGTATACACACACACACACACACACACGCACACACATACACACACACACACACACACACACACACAATGGAATACTACTCAGCAATCAAAAAAAGATAAACTCACACCATTTGTGGCAACATGATTGGAACTTAGAGGGATAATGCTAAGTGAAATAAGTCAGAAGGAGAAAGATAAATACCAGATAGTGTCATTAATATGTGGAACATAATGTAACTAAACTAATAGTCAGATAAAGACAAGCTTAAAAACTAACCCTTGATAGCTGACTGCAGAACTGAGGCACCAAGTAGGGGAGGGCTAGGGGAAGGGGTGGGAAGGGGTAAGAACGAGGAGGAAAGGAAACACAATGCTCTATGGTGGTGGAATATGGGTAAATTGGTGGTGGGTGCACTATGGTGCTAAATACCTGATGGGGGTACCCCAACATGACCTCAATTAAAAATAAATATTTTTTTAGCTTAAAAAATTACTAAAAAATCCCCCAAAGGTAGGCTTGGGTTCAAGGGGAGGGGACATAGATCCTCTTCCTCAAAGGAGGTGTTCCCATGTCACATTGTGAGGAAAGCAAGTAGCACGGATCTAGGTACAATCTACCTCAGATCTTGTGAAACAGACAATGTAGCAGGTGTTCATTCTGTTATGAAAGAAGAGTTGATTCTTTTTAACCAATTTGGACCCCAAAGAAGCGAATGAGAATGGACTTAACTGATGTGTCCACTATCAAAGCAGAACAGGTGTAAAAGTTACTCTGCATTTCAACTATTGTTCAACTAACTAGTACATACATTTTTCTTTCTCTTTTCAAATGTTATCAGTCCTTAAAACACTGAACATGCTGGCTTTGCAAATCAGGTCACTTCTCATTTCCTAGAACTCCAGCATGTTTTTCCCTCCAGTGATGACGGTCAGCTTTTCCTCTGCTTCGCTTTGTCTCACAACCCCACAATCTATAGGTCAGTGAGCAGCCACAGTGCTGTCAACACCTCCATAGTCTCATCAGCTCTGTCCACTGTTTTATCAGCAAACCCCTGTAAATCAGAGCAGATTTGACAAGGTGGGGCAGGGAGGCTACATTATCCCTGCATCCATGTAGAGAGAACTTCTGGCTGGCTTACATTCCTGGGAGGAAGCAAATGTAATTCATTCCTTGAAGAAATCAAGGTAACATCTTATTTGACAGTTCAAAAGACTTTTTCTCCCTGTCTTGATAGGAAATAGCTATGTCCAAAGTTGAGCAAGAAGCGTAGTAAAGTGGGAAAACCTCTTGAAGAAGAGGTTGTGCATTTTTGCTGTGAAAGAGAATGGCAAGTCACTTTCAATGGTAAAATGACACAGGTTCTTCTGAGAGGGTGGTGGTCAATTGAGTAAACGCTTAATATATTCTTCAGTTGTAATAAGAGAAAATGCTAAGCACACTGCATTGAACATCCTTCCGTGCTAAGGTTTCCTGTCTTCCTTGTAGGTACAGACACCAGGAGGGGGCATCCCTGGTGGCACAAGGGGTTAAGTCTCAGCACTATGAAGCAATCAGCAGCCACTACAGAACAAGTTCAATCCCCAGCCAGGGAGCTTCCCACACGGCACAGCAGACCTCTCCTGCCTTGCCCGCTGCTCCCCTCAGCAGTGTATCTCAGTAGATCTGCCTGTTCTGCTCCCCACTCTGTCTCTGGTGAATCCTCTCACCCCTCCACAACCTCTGGCCTGCACCCCAGCTCTTGTATGCGTAAAAAAAAATAAATCTTTAAAAAAAAACAAAAACACCAGGAGAGTGGGCATATCTGCCATATCTGGAACTCTCGCTAAAGCCGGGGTATCTAGAGAATATCGTTGCTTCTTTGTTATTTATAGAAAATCAGCTTTTCCCCTGACTTACGGCCACTTAGTTCCCACTGTCACTACATAAATAGCTTTGTGATTTGGGCCATATTTTTCCTAAGGAATGAGTTATTTAAGCTCTCTAATTTAATCATCCCAAGATTATCTTCCTACATGGATTTAATAAAGGAAATTAAAATGTGTTTTCTTTTTGTTAGTATCTTCAACCACCATCTGCTTTAAAATGTAGATGTCATCAGCCACTGGAAACTATGAGAAACAGATCATATTTACAAAGAAGTTTCTCTTTTAAAAAAAAGTCATATTAATAATATTTTGAAATCCCCATGAGAAAAAAAATCTGCCAGAATTTTTAGTTGAAAGAGATTTAATTTCATGGGGTAATATTTAATGATCCCTCCAAATATAAACTCATAGCTTCCTAGTAAACTGTATTATTTTAAAGAAAATATAAGGTATTTTCTTCTGTTTTCCAGAGCCTTTTTTGTAGTTAGAACTGGTAGACTCAGTGGGACTACATTTGTAGTTGTTGCCATTGGTTTTCAACCTTATGTATCTGGAAAATCATCCTACTCACCTTTCCACAATAAGGATTATTCTAGAACATTAAATACTGCTTTTTATATTACATTTTTGACTAAGTGATATTAAGATTTTTAAAAAACTTGGAAGACTTTTGATTTCTTCATCAAGCAAAACGTGCATCAGCTTTTAAAACAGCTTTCTTTATTGAGATATAATTAACATACCCACAGTGCACTCATTTAATGCATTAATGTTTACAACTCAAACTTTTTAGTATATTCACAGGGTTGTGCACCTTATCACTACAATATTTTTAAAACTTTGTCCCTCACCCCCCAAAAAAAGCCCTGTATTTTCTTATGATTTATAATATTCTTTATACGATGCTCTATTCAAATTGCTAGTGTTTTGCTGAAAACCTTAGTGTCTATGTTCATAAGTGATGTTAGTCTTTAAATTTTCTTTTATTGTGATATCTTTATCGGTATTGGTGTCAGTAAAACTGGCCTCAGGTTACTCTGGTGTCTGAGTAGTCCTTTCTGAGACCCATGGGAATGTCCCTACTTTCATTCCTAGTAATTTGGGTCTTCTCTTTTTTTTTTAAGATTTATTTATTTATGCATACAAGCTGGGGTACAGACCAGAGGCGTGGGGCAGCAAGAGAGTTCACCAGAGACAGAGTGGGGAGCAGAACAGGCAGATCGACCGAAATACACTGCTGAGGGGAGCAGCGGGCAAGGCAGGAGAGGTCTGCCCGCCCTATGGAAATTTCCCCCGCCGGGCGTCAAACTCGCATCACCGCTACTGACAGCTCCACAGCGCAGGCTGCACCACCAGGGAGGCCCTCAATAATAATTTTTGGTTAAATAAATGAGCCAAATTTTTCAAGATTTCCCACCATTTTAGCTTGTGGCATTGATCTATTAATACAGAGCCTTGCAAATACTCTCCAAGTATGTCTTGCAGTTCCCCCAAAAGGACTGCTCCTGTCATTGCACCACTTCTCCAGTGCTCAAAGATCTTTCCACCAGTAACCACTGCAAGCACAACAGCCAAAAGGCCACTTCACTGAGTCAGGAAGGCTTTCCATGGTTTCTGAGGGCTCTGCAGTGCTGCCAGTAGTCATCACTGCTCCTTCACTCCAGTGGCCTAGGATGAGCTTTTGAGGCCAGGAAAAGTCTCTCCCCTTTACTATTAGGCCAGATTCTACTCAGTTATTTTTAATAGTTTCTATCTCTTTTTTGATATTTTCTTTTGATGAAACATTGTCATCACACTTTCTTTGGGTGTTTTGAATCTTTTCTGTAGTTCTGTGAACATAGTCACAATAACTCAAGTTGAAATAAAAATGTAATTAAGCTCAAAAAATAAGTAAAATTTTTAAGGTGGAAAAGAAAAAATAACTCAAGTTGATACAATAGCTCCTGTACCTGAGTTACCTGGCATAGTCTGAGGTCCGATATCTGGGCCCCTTCAAAGGCAGCTTTGTTGTTTGCTTTTCTTCTTGTGTATGAGTCATACATTCCTGTTTCTTTGCCATTGCCTGTTTGTAACTGCAGAAAACTGAACATTTCACATAAAATTTTGCAGCCACTCTGGGTACTGACACCACCCTCCAGCTTGGTGATGGTTATTGTTATTGTTTGCTGGGTTGTTTTTTTGCGTAGTGACTGGACTGAATTCTTCCTGCCATGTCCAGTCTTCCTGCAGTGTGCAACCTCTTATGTCCCTGCTCAGATTTCTCTCCCCTTGTTTTTCTTAGAAGTCTGGCCACCTGGTAGGTAGAAGCCACCAACTGGTCAAAGGTTATGCTTACATCCCCCAGTCAGCTCAGTTTTGACCCTTTCAGTGGCAGTGTGTGTGTGGCTTGGAGGTAGCTGTCACAGTTCAGGGGACTCCTTTTTGTCCCTTGTTCTGCTGTCTTAGAGTCTTCTCACTGCTCCTCTCTGGTCCCACTCTGGGTCGGGGAGGGGGCTGCAGTACTGAGTATGCGCTGTCTTCAGACTACCAGGGTCGCTGTGACAGTTACTGTTAAGGCTGCTCCCTAGGACTGGCCCCCCTACTCCCCCCCACCCCCATGTCAGAGTGGCTTAGTTTTCCTTTCATTTGGGTCAGAGGTTGTTTGCTTAAGCCTATTGAGTCAATGCGGGTTCCCTGTGTATGCGGATATGTTTAAGACTTAGGGGATGTTTTCAAATCAGCCCATACAGCCTTTGTACCCCCAGAGTTGATTGTGATTCCAGGAGGGTTCTCCTGGGTGATCTCTTTCCTGCTTCCATCTATTAAACCTCTGACAGTTCTGCTGTTGTTCTTGTTTCAGAGTTACCAGTCACATCATTTCCACCAAGACCTCCATTGTTTTAGACAACACTCTGAGGCATGGAGTTCACCGCTTTGTTCCAGATAAAACCAGTCCCCTGGACAGAGCTGCTGAGCTCCATATCTTATTAGCCTTCCTCCCCATGTCCCACCCATTCCCACTCCCGAGGGAAGAACCCTGTGCCCTACACCCTACACCATGCTGGGGTCAGAGGTCCACTTTTCCCAGAATGATAAATGCCCCGACTACAAGTGTGTGCTAGGCATGGGGGCTACAGCAGGCCCTGGTCTCTTGGCTTATCTATTGCATCAGGGTAACTCCAACCTTCTAGACTGTGTACTAGGCCAGGGATGGGGGTGACAAAGACCCCAGTATTCTCATCTAGGGTAGCACTTCTATCTTAAGAGCAAGTGGGACAGAGTATGGAAGGGAAGACTGGGACTTTCTGACCAGAAGAGAGCTTCTGCAACATGGGACATGGGGTGGGGAGGGTATGATCCTGCCCCTCCAAGGGGAAAGCCATAGCCCCAGACTGGGAGACCCCATCTTCTTGGCCACAACTGCCCTGAGCAGAGGGCACTTCCCTAATAGGGAGCTGAGAGTGCAGTGGGTAAGGAAGCCAGATGTGGCTCAAATGCCAGAGACTTATGTTTAATAGACCAAGATTTAATAGATTTTCCTGAACAACCTTTTCTCCATTTACTGTATGCCCTTCAAACAATTTCCAGAGATTTTTAATTATTGCTCTTTCATAATTTTTACTGGTTAGAGTGTTGTTTTGCTGGAAAGGGAGGTCTGCTGAGCATCTAACTTCACCATTCTGGAAGTCTTGCCATACGTGAATTTTTAAAACCACTTTATTTAATTGGATTGATGAGCCCTTGACCGCTCCATTTAGGAGGACTGAGAGCTGAGAAAGTCATTAAGGTTTAAGAGGAACAGAAATAGTGATTTGTAGAGGTTACCTGAAAACATCAGCTGCTGAAGGTAAACTCTGCTTGTCTCTTAAAAATTCAAACCATGGGCCTCCCTCGTGGCACGGCGGTTAAGCCCTGCGCTGTGGAGCTGTCGGCAGCGGCGACGCGAGTTCGACGCCCGGCCGGGGAGAGTCCCACATGGTGTGGCAGACCTCTCCTGCCTCGCCCACTGCTTCCCTCAGCAGTGTATTTCTGATCTGCCTGTTCTGCTACCCGCTCTGTCTCTGGTGAACCCTCTCGCCACCCCACACCTCTGGCCTGTACCCCAGCTTGTATGTATAAATAAAAAATAAATCTTTAAAAAAAAAAAATTCAAACCATGTCACATGTTCCCTTCTCCTCTCCCCCAAAGTTATCAAAAAAGAACACTAACTATTTGTGATTTTACGTCACAAATATGTGACATTCAACATTTTCAACTTGGAAAAAGACATCAAATAAATGAGGATATCATAAGCCTCAAGAGAACAGCACTGCTATGCTAGTTTTCCAATTTTTCTAAGAAATAGGAAATGTTAGTCAACAAATGATGCCTTTAAAATGGTGTTTTCAAATGGAGCACTGTTTGTGGAGAGCACAAATTACTCATAACTCAGCAGGGTCGTAGCACGATTTATATTCTCAAAAGAATGCATTTTCTTTTCTGAGACACAAGGCCCAATGGACAGAGAGCTGAATTAAGACACTCCCTCAGATCAGCAACAATTTTGGTGTTCCAGTCTGAGGAAGAATACAATTTAAAATCCAAAGGCACTCAAATGTAATGTTTTATATAAAAAGGTAAATCTCTACTTAAACAGTTATAGTGTCAGTTCTGCTTTAAAAAACTAATCATATTTAGAAAATAATTCTTTGGGGAAAACAAAACTATAATAGCTAATAATGATGCCATTCTTGTTCCACTGAAATAGTCTGATAAGTTGTGGATTTATTTGTTTTTAATTTATTTATTGTTATAGAAAGGACCATTATTTTACTTTATTTTAATTATTTTTTAAAGATTTATTTATTTATGCATACAAGAGTAGGGTGTAGGCCAGAGGTGTGGGTGGTGAGAGGATTCGCCAGAGACAGAGTGGAGAGCAGAACAGTTACACTGACTGAAACACACTGCTGAGGGGAGCAGTGGGCGAGGCAGGAGAGGTCTGCTGTGCCATGTGGGAAGCTCCCTGGCTGGGGATTGAACTCACACAGCAGTGGCTGCTGATAGCTTCATAGTGCTGAGACTTAACCCCTTGCACCACTAGGGAGGCCCTGGATTTATTTTTTAAGTATCTATAGAAGTCTAATGGTGTGCTTTAACTTCTTTCCATTCATGGAGCTTCCTTTTTTACCAACATGAAAATATAGTATATAGATATACCTACAGTTTATTGAAGGTAATTTTAATAGTTTGGTTCCTTTCCACAGCCAGATGTATCTTAGCCACAGGTGACTGGGCAGCTGATGCCTAGCAGCATTCTAGAAAGCATTCAGCAGTAATAGCCTTGGATAAAATCATAGAATGCTGACATTGTAACCTCTCGGGAAACTCAGCGAGGAAAATTAAGTGATCTCTCCAAGGCCCAGAGTCAGTAACTGGTAGAGATAAAACTATAACCCAAATGTCTCAACCCCTTGTGAATGACCCTCCTTGTGTGTTAAATAAGTCACATTATGTCCTGAAATGATAAGGCGAATACAGAGTCAGCAAAAAGGCATTTAATAATAATAATGCTATTTGGAAACTTGCCAGTTTTCACATTCCTTTTTAAAATTTTTATTTTAACACAATCTTTTGAAAGAGTAGGAAGTAGCAGTGGTAGAAGGAAGAAGAGCAGGAGAAAGTAGTACAAGTAGTAGTAGTAATAAAAATACAGTAGTAAGAGTACTGACGATCTCATTTTGAAGATCAGGAAACTGAGCACGGTTTACTGATTTGACCGTCTCACACACTGAGGAAATAGGAAGACGGCGTCTGGAAGACGGCGTCTGCAAGCCCAGGAGAGAAGCTTCAGGAGAAACTGATACAGGGCAGCAAGGGGCACTAAAACTGGTCAAGGGCACTGCCCAAATAGCTCACCAGTCACTGTCCTAGTTCCGCACCCACGCGCACAATTGCAAGACTACTCAGGCTCAGGGAACGACAATGGGATTTATTTAACCAACTGGGAAAAAACAGTTACTGAGGCCAAAAATGGCTGTTTACCTCACCCGAAGCAGTGTCCAGTGTTTTCAGGTCCTAACAAAAGCAGCTAAGACAGCGTCTTCCCACTGCTGAGGGCATGGAGCTGCTCTCCCGAACCATAGGTCACGTGCCCAAGATGGCGTCTTCCTGCCTCTGCGGACCTGGAGCCCCCGGCAGCCAGCCCGTAGGCCCCGTCCCAACTCACAAAGACGACAGAAGACACGACAGGAAAGGCTCTGGAGCTGCCGCGATGCCCCAGCACGGCACCAGACGGCTGAAGGACCCCACAAACCGCCACACTCACAGCTCAGCGGCGCGCCCGCTCCGGGTCCTCGCCTTCCCTGCTAAGCTGTAACAGCAGCATAACGGGGACAGTTTCATTGCTGGGCCACTTGCAAAGCCTCTAAACGTTTCCTCTCTGAGGCTGGCTGCTGGAGGCTCCACCTTCAGAGGCTGGCAACAGCCTTCTGGAAGATGGTGTGGTGCGGGGCCACAACCCGCTGCCCCCAAATGCTGAATCTGAAAGCCTGAATCCCGAAGACTGAATGCTGGAATGTTTCTTATCAGAGTCGCCACCCCAAAATTCGATACCCCCTCCAGGGGCCACCACTTGGCTTCAGTCCCCCTCTCCCCCTTACAAAACCAACCCTGAAGACACCTCGATCTCAGACTTCCAGCCGCCACAGCTGTGGGAAGAAAACAGCCCTGGCGTCTCAGCACCAGCTGTACGGGATTTTTGTTATGGCAGCAAACAGGGAAACCTACGACTGACCTGACCGGCAGTGAAGCCCAAACCTGCGGAGCATCGTGAGGGCATCACATGCCAGGGGACCCCACCGGCCTCCCAGACCTGAGGAGCCAGAGCAGGGCTTGGTGTGGTGATAGCGCCCCTAGGATTCCAGGGACAGAAAGGAGGAAGTGCCAGAGAACCAGAAGCTTCCAGGCAGAAGTCACACAGGACATTCAGGTATTGCTGAGCCCCCTATATTTTTATAGAAATTGTATTTGGTCACCAACATTTAAAAATCTTAAACTATTCAGTTTTCCAGTTTCTCTTGAAAATTTAGACCTGGTGCCCCCAGCCCCACAAGCCTCTGAAGTTGGCGGGCCGGGGCCTTGTTTCATTTGAATCCCTGTGGAGATGTGCGTTTCCCAAATGGAGTTTTGTGACTAACAGGTGGGAAAAGAGAGTACATTCTATCAATTGCGGCACTTTGAAATTTGGGGGTTGGAAGTCTTTATGGTAATTTAGGTCTTGTCACTCCTGTAAAAAGCGTGCTTCACCTGCGCGACTGTTGGTTGTGAGGCTCGGTGGGGGGAGTTACATAATTGGCCATACCCAGAAGAGGTGGGAGCTTCCAAATCCCTGGTAGGACTTTTAAAGGGTTTTTGTGATCTTAAACTGAGTTTTTATAGGTGTTTCTATTTCTGGAAGACCTTGGAAATAGCTTTAAGTGTACGTGTGTGCGTTCAAATTGCTTCTCACTTGACACTCTTAGATACGCATTGGCAGCTTGTAAATTCCTACTTCAGTGTAATGAAAAATCTCGTTATAATTTGCACATCAAACAAGAGGGGCCCTGGTACTTTAGCTGGGGGAGACTTGATTAAATTTCTAGGCTTTTGAGAAGCTCACAACACTCCCAGTTGTTAATGTTCTTTATACATAATATCTGAGACAGAATTAGCAACAGAATTACTGCTCAGATCTGGGTTTGCTTTTCTTTCTTCCAGGCACTTTGCATATTTTGAGGAGGAGTCTCCCTGTGCCCGGGTTAAATTAGGCAAGCACTCAAAGAGAGGCTGAGATCTCTCCTGGGCTCTGGGGCTTCATCTCCCCTTAGGGCAGCTGCCTCAGAAAGGAAAGGGCGTGATGACTGCTCACACCTGAACCTCATTAGGCCATGAAGGCACAGCCTGCCGGCTGGGGTGTGTGCGAGAACACCCCAGTGTCTTTGCCACCTGCCCCAAATCCTCCTCTTTTAATGATCCCCCTGGTAGCCACCCCCCTGTCCACCCACTCCCTTCCCCCTCTCTACTGCTCTTCTGCTGTTCCCCAGGAAACTTGGGCCTGTCTTCCTGGGAAAAGGTTCTTGCGCCAACCTCTTTCCAAGTCCGTGCAATCATTCTCTCAAGACTGACTTTCCTTCTCTGGCCACCGTAGTGCAAGATTCACCAGTGCCATCCCATTGATCCAGTAATTGCTGTCCACATGCCCCTGGCGGGAGTCCTGCCTCACTCCCCAGATGAGCTGCTGGAATAAAAACCATCGCTAGCATTTGTGAAGGGCTCACATGCGCAGGGCTTTTCAAGGGCTTGCTTGCTGGCTCCTCACCTCCACAACCAATGGTAATAGTTTTATTATGTGCATTTTACACAATAGTTTTATTGTGTCCATTCTGAGGCACAGGCTTGGGCAAGGTCACACAGTGGAAAATAGCAAAGCCAAAGTAATATTTATAGAAATAGTTTGTTTATTTAAACAACCCATGCTTTGTTCTAGAAAGGATTTATGATGGCTCACAGATACATAAAGACAAAACAAAATTTCAGATCAACATGGGAATAAATGGAGACGACAGGGACAGCCTGACTGAATAGAGCAAGCAGAGCCCACAGCTCCTGGATGGGCTCACAGCCTGGAGCTCGTGGCTTCCGAGAATATCAGACCTTTTCAGTCCTCAGTTTCCCTCCTGACACCTCTCATCTGCTCCAGGGAACTGGTGATTGCTTTAGGGCAGAGGGAGCCATGGTCATTTTTGTCTTCCCTCATTTTCCATCTGACAGATACTGGGGGTATGGATGTATCAATGAAGGCTCATTGTCCCCCTTCCTCTCTCCCCTCAGTCCTGCTCAATCCTGCAATGGACATTTCGGTTTCTCAGCCCTGGAGAGGTTTCTCCTGCCCCTCCCACCCATGGTGGGAGAGGGGGAGGTGACTCACCTCGCTGGGACCCTGGGGCTAGAGGTTCTCCTTTGCCCACCTGGCCTGCGGTGGGTCAGTTTGTCCAAAGGCCATGGCCTCTAGCATTGCTCAAACCATGCAGCTCTCCCCGCCGCAGGGCAGGGCCTCCTCCCTGCAGTGAGGTGCGGGGTGGGAGTGATGGGGGGTGGAGTGGGGCCTGGAGGAGTCTGATGTCCTCCAGCTGTGCTCAGTGCAGGGAGTGAGAGCAAGCCAGAGAGCAAGCCAGCGAAGGTCTGGGACTGCCATTTTGGCTTCAGGTCGGCTTTTGCAGCAGTAACATGGATGTTTTAATCCCTGACTCACTGAGAGATCTTTTTCTCAGATGTTTCAGTATCTGGAAGGAAAAGGTGTGATTTTTTTTCTGACACTTTAAAATCTCAACTTATGATTTGCTTCCTCACAAACATTTCTATTCTTAAAACTGGAAGTTCTGGAGTCTGTTAGAAAAGCTGGTGATAACGAATAACCGAAAGCCCTTTTGTAATGTCTGCATTGGTTTGGGGCTCTGTAGGGTAAATAGAAGTTATCAGGCTTTTTTTCACCTTCCCACCATTAGCATCTATGATCGACATCTGTGAGCTTATGCACACACCTGATGGCGCAGTTGGAGTGCAGACGGGGTAAGCATGCATAAGTGGGCATACCTGAGCAGAGAGACTGAGCATATGAGGGCAATGGAGAGCATCAGAGAACTGCTAAGAGAGGAAAGAGCATATAGGGATTCACAGGGTGTCCAAGTGTCTGTCTCCCCGCTGGCTTGTTTCCTCTGACCTGTGGGGATGATCCAAGGGCTTCAAGATTCTCTTTCAAGCTGCCTGAACCAGTGATGAACGACCCAGCCGGGGATGGTTGCAGAACAGCTCTGAACCACAGGTGCCAGGATAGGAGTAGATGGGAAGAAGTTGAACAGGGTGATTCAGGTTAGGGCGAAAGAGGAGGGGCTGGAAAGGCAGAGAGAAACTGCTGGGGGTCCATCCCCTGGGAAGGAAAGATGGGGAGGATGAAGGATGGAAGAGAAAGCCATGGATGGCAGTGCAAATCCAAGCATGTTTGGGTCAGGCTGATGGGGGAACCGCGGTCCTCAGCAGCTCCTGGAGAAGGCCCATGAAGAGGGCCACGCTAGCTGGGTGGCCAAGCTCAGTGGCCATGCTCCCTTCTTAGTGGGGAGCAGCCTCACATAATGTGGTAGTAGATTCAAAAGAGCAGCAGCAGCACCTTCCATTCTGTCCCCTGCAGCAGCAGAATCAAGGGTGGGTTTTCCTGCCCTCACAATGGCTTCACCTGGAGAGGCTTTGAATGAGGAGGCCCCTGCTTGCCTCAGGGCTGGTGTCTCTGCGCTCCCTGGGTGTGCCTCATGCTCATGCATCTGCAGTCCTCAGGAGAAAGGTGAAACGGCTGTCTCTCTGTCATGACAGAATAAAACCTCTCCAGTAGCCTCACAGCCACCTTCTCTGTGTCCAGTGGACCAGCACTGGGGCATGTGGCCACTCTGCAAGGTGGCACAGAGAGAAAGAAGCTGATGAGCCACCATTATCATGCACCTATGGCCCCGGGGAAGACCCTAGTGCTGGCTTATCAGTTCCACGCAGACTCTCTGCTGGGCTGGACAACAAGTTGGACCCCACTGTGCCTCTAACAGCTGCTTCCCAATGCTGCTGGGCAGACAGGCATTTCGTGGGCACCATCGCAGTTGTGTGGAATGCTTTCTAATTGCTCAGCCTGGTGAGACATGCCAGGCAAATAATATAGGTCATTTCTCCCTCCCAGAAAAGTATTTCCTCTTTCTTTGGAGAACTGAAATGATAATGGGAAGGGAAATTACTTGTGTTATTGCCCTCCATACCTGTGGTTTTGCCATGTCCTCTTGTGTCTACCTCCCCGTGACCTGTGTGTGCGACAGGTGTCTTTACCAACCCTGGGGCTCTTCTCCCTTTGTCTGCTGTGCTGTTGTGTGGAACACATGGGTTTTGGCATATGGATGCCAGATCTGTTGATGCCTCTGAGACTTCTAAGCTAATCAGAGTCATCTCTTCCCTTTGGCAGTGATTGGTTCAGAAATGGGATATAACTAATTTGACTCAAGCAGAAGGTTCCTGGGGCTTCTGGAATATTTTTTTTCTTGGACCAGAGAGAATGCCACAAGAAAAACTACTTTCTGTCTTCAGCTAGAGGTGTACACAAGTAAATAAATAAAACAGGAGCCCCAGTTGCTCTGGCTGTCATCCTGTGCCCTCAAGAGGAACCCATCAGAATGAAGGTAGCACTGTGGACAGCATCAGGGCTGAGTCTCTGCTCTACCTTGACTGTGCCATCACAGCCATCATGCCTGTGTAGAGTCAGAGAGAAGCTAGGTCCAAGAGGACATCCCTGGGAGGCTGGGTCAGTTGCCCTGAACAACTCACAGTCAATAGCCTGCATGAGTTTGCACATTTCCTTATTGTTAAAGCCATTTTGTTGGATTGGCTTCTATACTGAAAGCATCCAAGCTGCTCCCAGTGTTATACCCATCTTAGAGAAGAGGAAACCTGTGTCCAGGGGGATTAAGTAACCTGCCTGACTCTGCACAGCTAGCGTGGTGGAGCTGGGCTGGGACCCTGGGTGCTGCCTCCACGCCCTGCCATTAATCTGACTTTTCCTTGGGAGAGGTGATTCACATGTTTCAAAAATTTGAAGGACAGCTCAGACATGCTTAACTTAAGAACTTGTCTTTGGCTTTCTGTGCTTTCTTCATTAGTTCAGAGCTGGGCCAGTTCCTGCCTAACAACATCAAAAAGACTTTCACAAATCACACTAATGCCAAATCAGGAAAATTTATGACCAGTTTTCAGGGTGACTTTGTTTGCTTTCCCCCATTTTTTAAAAATAGGCAGCAATGATGACAGAGTGCAAAACAAATAAATACTGGGTAGTGGCTTCCCATTTTCTCTTATCATGGTTGACAGATACAACTGTGGGAAGGGTATGGTGGAAAGCAGGCACTGACTTTCCGTGAATTTCCCTACATGGATAAAAGGATTGTGAATGCAGCAATTTAATAAAGTCTTAAGTCCTTCTTCCAGAACAATGTAAAATCTTAGAATTGGAATTGGGAAGGCAGCTGATTTAATCTCTTTGGCAGGAGGAATCCCTTCCAGAATTCTCCTCATAGGCTTCCCCTAGAAAAATGCTTCAGGGGAGGCGGGCCCCCTTCCATCCTTCCTGCTAGAAAGTGCCGGGCTCGGCCCTGACTTCCCATTTACATTTTATTGTAAACACAGTCACTCCCTTGCAAGCATACTGGATACCAAATCATTAAAAAATAAATGTGATGAGCCAACAGAAATAGAGACCTTTGTCAGGTGACCAAACCCATTACCTCTTTTTCCCCTAACTAACTTTGGGTAACGATGAAATATGCATCCTGTCTATGAGTTTGGTGTACCCCAACAGAAAGAGGGGCAAATTCAAGCTTTTTATGTAGCCGAAAGGTAACTCTGGAAGGGGATACGTGGCACAGTTTTTAATTCCATTTTTATTGTTTTCAAAGGCACAAATTTGCTCAGTTTTCAGAATTAAATAGTGCTAAAACTAATCCTGAAGAACAGCAGCCTCCAGCCAGACCACCTATGTTTACATATGCTCTCCAGAGGTGAGCACTTTCCAGTCTTCTAGCTATTTCTTCTGGTATTTATACTTAAATTTCTGATAATGTGTTAATACTGTTGTTTCTTGATTTCTCTATTTTAAATGTCATCTATTTCATTCCTGTTTCTTCCATTTCATGGCAGAAAACAAGGATTTGGCTTAGCAACACCTTCCCTTCTTCCTCCTAGTACCACCCCCACCCCCATGGACAAACTCTCCCTCTCCCATCGTCCCAACAGAGCTCGATCACAATTTTTGGTTGAGCCAATATTTAGGATTCACATTTTATGGGGATGTAAATCTTGTTCACAGCTGAGCCATCCCATGAAAGCCAGAGAGAATCAAGAGGCACAACTTGACCTCCCTAACAGAAAACTTGAGTAGACTCTGGGATGCTAAAGCCTTCCAGAATGTTCCAGACCAAATAATTCAGACCTTGGGAAAGGTTTTTTAGGGGGTTATTTGTCCTATGACTGCACATTTTGAGGCAAGACAGACTCCTGAAGTAGCAGGTGAGCTTTTCTTTCTGGAGAAAGGTGGAAGTATGGAGATTTCGTGCAGAGGCCAAACAAAGAGGTGAAAAGAAGGGTGAGCCCAGGCAGTAGAACAAAACCATAAATGCATCTTGATCCAGGAGGGTACTTTTCAGCAGTTTGAGTTTTTTCCTTTTCCCCTGGACTCTGGGAACAGGCATAGAGTAGGCATCTTACATTGTTTTCTCCTTGGGGGTATTCTCTACACAGAACTCTTCAGTGACTCTCAGACCACTGTGTTTGCTATAAGCTGATGCTGTTGGGTGAGCAAGGGACAAGGAGGAAGGGAAGCCTGGGTAAAAGCGGCCAGTTTTCTCCAGTGTTCTCTGACTGTAACCATCTGTTGACCTCCCCAAGGCCAGGACATTTGCCTGCTGCTCCTCTGGCTGAGTCCAATGTGTGGGCTGGCTGGTCACAGGAGCGCTGGGGGTGGGGGTGAGGGGGCGCCATCGCCTGCAGGGAGGGGGCCTTAATGTTTGCCTTCACTGAGAAAAAAATAGTCCACCCAATTTTGTTTTTAAGTGTCTCCCAAGGATTAGGAATCCAAATTCAAACTTAAAGTTGTCAAATTTCTCCCCAGTACAATAGGACCCATCTTTTTCAAGTTCCCATTCATTAAATTTCCCCACATGTGTTTGTATAATGAGTTACAGTCTATCATTTTTATTTATGCCCTAAGACATTCTCATTGTTACTGAGTTTTTAGTACACAGTCCCTTGATGGAGAATATAAATCTATAGGGATTTAATTATGCCTTCTACTCTAGGATGGTTGGGTTTGTTGTTTTTTTTTCCCCCCAAGATCTATGGCAAGGAGTTGAACCCAGGAAAATCTCACTGCCTTTTTCCCCCTGTTAATGAAAATATTCAAATTACCTAAAAGAAACCAACAAAAACAAGCACCCCAGTGTCCCTTTACATTTTCAAATATTCAGCTTCAGTTTCTAATCAACAGAAGTCCTCTGCACTTGGTTATTTTTTCTAAGCAGTTTCATTTGAATGATTCACTTTTAGCTGCTTTCTTTTATGGTTCTGTAAACTTTTGAAGATTCAGTTATGCAAAGGAGGTTACAAGTGCTAGCATCAAAGGAGGGGAAAACCAGAAATGGATGTGAAAAAAAAAAGCCCCATTGAGCCTTTGGGGCTGTTTCCTGAGAAAGCTGACCTTCCTCTTGTCTTCATTAGAGATTAATATACCTCTTTTTTGTCATAAGCTGTCAGATTTAGAGCTTGTCCTTTGCAATTCACTGGACTCAACCAAAACTCAACCAGTGACAGAGGTGACCAAAGAATTGATTTTAGATGCAATTTCAGGCCATGTGACAATCACAGCTGACAATAGAATTTTCTAGCCTGCAAATGGGCTTTTACAAACACTGAAAGACTTGATCGTTAAAACAACTGCATGGTGGTAAGAATAGTAGCAAGTATTTTCTGAGCGTTCCTCCGTGTCAAGGTCTGGTTATGAGCCTTATTTGGGTTAACACAATCAATCCACACCCTTTGTCCTCTGAAGTTGGTTTATTGGTATCTGCCTCATCCCCTCAGATGAGAAAGCTGAGGTCGCATGGCTTATAAGTGGCTGAACTGAAATGTAAACACAGAGAACCGGGTCCCAGGGTCTAGCCCCTTAACCACTGCCTGACAGTCTTTCCCGCCAAACAGGTGGGGAAGCAATGGCCACAGCCTATCTCATAGGTGAGCCCATAGCTAGTGAGGGGCTAGGGAAAAGAATTAAGCTCCTGTGTCTATTTCCAAGTGTCCCACACATTATAACACCTCCCCTTGCTCTCCTGCTCACGGTCAGGTTTATGTTTCAGGCAGGCCAGTGCTAGGACCCACACATCTCAGGCACAAAAACTGAGGGGGTCTCTAAAAATCTCAGTAATCAAAATCAGTAATAGCTTAGTGGAATATTTTTAAGTCAGTATTAATACAGAGAAATCCATAACAAACAAGATATCAAAATTTTAAATAAATACAAATAATTCGGGTTGTCCCCAGTTCCTTTTTAAACCCATTCCCCAATTCTGGCAAATCTTATTTGATTGCAGTTCCTGCATATCTTGCTCTTGTGGAAATATTTGAAAGTTTTGAACTACCATTCATTTATTCCAGAGGTACTTACATCCAATACTTGGCTGTGGAGTAATTAGATTCAAAAAGAATTGTCTGAATTAAGAAAGGATTTAAAAGGTATTGAGGGGGCCTCCCTGGTGGTACAAGGGGTTAAGTCTCAGCACTATGAAGCTATCAGCAGCCACTGCAGCATGAGTTCAATCCCCAGCCAGGGAGCTGACCCACATGGCGCAGCAGACATCTCCTGTCTCACCCGCTATTCCCCTCAGCAGTGTATTTCATTCAGTCCACCTGTTCTGCTCCCCACTATGTCTCTGGTGAATCCTCTCACCACCCCCATACCTCTGGCCTACACCCCAGTTCTTGTATGCATAAATAGATAAAAATAAAATCTTAAAAAAATAAATAAAAATGTATTGAGATAGACTGAATCTTTAAATTTTTGATATTTTGTTCATTGTGAATTTTTGTATTAAATTTTATTTGTTAAGTATTATTTATTTTGATTATTGGGTTTCTGGCAACCCTTTAAATTTTGTTTACATTTAATACAGAGTCTAGAAACCAGTGAAAAGATGAACTATTTTCAAAACCAAGGAACAACCATAATGTGAAGTTTCAAATGTAGTGGCAGAGAGGTAGCAGGCATGGGGTAGGTGACTAAGGTTTGAGCCCACACTCTGACAGGTGCCCCAAAAGGACGTGACACACACTTGCATGGCATTTCTGTGATATTCATGACTCAGAGAAGTTCAATAAATCACCCCGGCCTAATAGCTAGCAAGTGGGAAGCCAGGATTCAAATCTCATTTTTCTCTTCATTGCAAAGCCCTGGCCTACCATGGTCTCTTTCTGAGATGAATCAAGGGTAAACATGTGAGGCCACAGAGGTGATGAATAAACTACTCCATACATGCAGTGAAATTCCTTTTTATGACTTTCAATTACAGATAAAACCCAAAAGGCATGAAGAACTTTTTCAAGAGTAAATAATACCTAGAATAATATTGAGTCAGTATCTGTTTTTTTCAACTTCATAGAAGTTCATAAATGCACAAATTCAGCTATAACATGAGGTCAGTTTTGGTTTATGTATACACCTGTAAAATCATTCCTACATCAAGACAATGATTTCAGTACCCCAGAAGTTTCCCTTTTCCCTTTTATAATCCATCCCTCCTTCTACCTCAGACTCCAGGGGATCATTTGTCCATTTTCTTTTGCATTTTCTAGGATTTCACATAAATGGAATCATACAGTATAACTCCTTTCTATTTGTTTTTTTCTTTTTTCTTTTTTTTTTTTAATTTTTATTTATTTATTTATTTATTTTACATACAAGCTGGGGTAAAGGCCAGAGGCGTGGGGCAGCGAGAGGGCTCACCAGAGACAGAGTGGGGGCAGAACAGGCAGATCAGAAGTACACTGCTGAGGGGAGCAGCGGGCGAGGCGGGAGAGGTCCACCCCACCATGTGGGACCCTCCTCGGCCGGGCGTCGAACCCGCGTCACCGCTGCCGACAGCTCCACAGCGCAGCGCTCAACCGCTGCACCACCGGGAAGGCCCATTATTTGTTTTTTTCACTCAGCATGATTGCTTTGTACTGTGGTGCCTTTTCACTGCTAAGTAGTATTCTGTTACTTGAATATATGACAACTAATAGATTTATTCACCTACTGCTTGTTTTCAGTATCTTGATTGTTTTATGTACAAAAACAGTAGATCTTTAGGTACTTGAAACTGCTTTAAAATTATAGTCTTCCTGAATGCCTCAGATACTGTAGGGTCAGATACGGCAGGGTCAATGCTGTGTGTTCACCGAGTTCATGTTGGTTTTTCCCAGCAGCATAGAAAATACACTTTCTGGCCCCTTTGTTGTAGGTAAGGTCATATGGCTAGTTTTTTTTTCCTTTTAAAGATTTATTTTTATTTATGCATTTAAGAACTTGGGTCTAGGCCAGAGTTGTGGGGAGTGAGAAGATTTACCGGAGACAGAATGGGGAGCAGAAAAGGCAGATCTGCTGAAATACACTGGTTAGGGGAGCAGCAGGCAAGACAGGAGAGGTCTGCTGTGCCATATGTGGGTTAGCTCCCTGGCTGGGGATCGAACTCAGGCCATTGGGATGATAGTGCTGAGACTTAACCCCTGCGCCACCAGGGAGTCCCAAATATGGCCAATTTTTGAGCAGACATGCTGTGCATTTGTTGACCTAAATATGTTACGATTAGCATTAAAACAATTCCAATGTATGGGAACCAAGCCATAGCTTTATTATATAATGTTAAATGTATGAAATTGCTGCCTTTATATGTTAAAAACAGTTCAACCTACTATATTTTATAACTTGACAGATTACAGGGAGAGTGTCCTCTCAGTAACTTTTCATATTTCTTTCCCCTTTGTTCCTTTTTTCCCCCCTTTAAAAGCATAGGGTATGACCAAGAAGATATATGAAATAATAATAAAGTTTCATCTTCTTAAACAAGAAATCAAATGTAATTTTTTTTTTTGCATGTTATAGCCATGTGCTGAACTTTGCTAAGTCCTAGGAGTAGGAAAATGTTTATGCAACCATAACAAACATTCTTTTCTCAGGTCAAAAAGACATAACAAGAAGACCGTTTGGGTAAATTATCTGAAAAATTGTGAACAACTAAAATTAAGCATCTCTGCCTCCCCCCAAAACAAACTCCATTCTGACCTATCTGCTTAATAGAACTAAAGCTATTTAATTATATGATACAGGTTCTAGTCTTTGGATTTTATTATTGGATATCATACCCTATAGAAACAAATCATTGGTCAATTACAAATGTATTGAAGCATAAAATAATTAAGGCTGTGATTATTCAAGTATGGTTTCTGAGGATACCTGCACCCTGGTGGGCTTATTTTCTCTGTCTTTACCCCCTTTCTCTTTGGTGCTTCTAAGCTATGTAAGTAGTTAGCATATCCATGTACTTAATAACAAATTATTGGATCTATTATATACTTAAGTCCTTGGCTATGACCATGTAATTAGATCCCTGGGTCCTTTAAGGGGAGACGATTCATCTAAATAGAGATAAAGCAATAAAAGTGTATTAGCTGGCCTGCTGGCTCCATTTACATTTACAGTCCAGCACTGGTACCCAGTGAGCACCAGAGGGACCTGGCACGGCTGCTCTGGCATTATCAGATTCACCCAGCCTCACTGTAAGGGGATTTTAAGTATTAACTGGTGACATTTGAAGACACTCTGAGTTGAAAGAAATGGGATAAATTTATATGAGCTACTATTAAAAACCCTGGTCCTAGATTTCAGGGGTAAGGAAAAGTGAGGAGAGGCCCAGTTTCAATTACCAGATGGAAAAGAAAGAAGAAAGAGGAGGCCTCCCTGGTGGCCTAGAGGTTAAGTCTCAGTGTTATCACCGTTAGTAGCCCGAGTTTGATCCCTAGTCAGGGAGCTGATCCACCTCTCTTGTCTCGACCGCTGCTCCCCTCAATAGTGGGTTTTAGTCAATCCACCTGTTCTGCTCCTCACATTGTCTCTGGGGAATCCTCTTAATGCCTCACCCCCCACTTCTGTCCTGTACCCCAGTTCTTCTAACAAAATAAATTTAAAAAGAAAAAAAAAAAAGATGGAAATTTTAGGGCCTCCCTGGTGGTAAATGGGTTAAGTGCAGCCCTATGAGGCTGTCCGCAGCCACTGCAGCACAAGTTCGATCCCCAACCAGGGAGCTTCCCACATGGTGCAGCAGACCTCTCCTGCCTCGCTGGCTGCTCCCCTCAGCAGTATATTTCAGTCAATCTGCCTATTCTGCTCCCCACTCTGTCTCTGGTGAATCCTCTCACCACCCCACACCTCTGGCCTACATCCCAGTACTTGTATGCATAAATAAATAAATGAATCTTAAAAAAATGGAAATTTTAAAAAAAGAATAAAGAGAACAAGATGAAACTGGTAGCTGCCAATAGGCAATAGAGATCCAAGCTCTCAGTTACCTGGTACAAACCTTAATTAAATACATGAGCTGGTAGGTGATGGCCACTTTTTCTTCAAGTTCTGCTTTTTGGAGTCCTCTTGAAGAAATCCTTGCCTGTCCCTAAAGTTTTGAAGTTTTGTTTTCCACATGTAGGTATTCAGTCTCTTTGGGAATTTATTTCCATATGGTGGGGGAGGTAGAGATCTAATTTTATTTTTCCCATTTCCATTTCTTTCCATGGTGATAGCCAGCTATCACAAAATCCCTGATATTTGTGGCCATCCCAAGTCCTAGATGTATCTGGAATGGTTTCTGGGCTCTTTATTCAGTACAATTCTTTATATCTTTTTCCTACCTTATCTACCAAGTTAATCTCGTGGCTGCCAATATAAGTCTGTGAAGTGGTATTTGATTTAATTAAACTTTATATGGCAAGCTGTGAGTAATTATGGGAGAGATACACGGAAAGAGCAGTGATGAAGATGGGGACTTGCACCTCTTTAGAGGAGGGTTAGTAAATGGTAAATAAAACAAAGAATTACATGTTGGGGGTGCGGTCAGGGTCAAAGAAAAAAAATACCCGGTTTATCAAGCACCAAGATGTGCCAGATGTAGTTGCAAGTTTACCTGATTAGCTCATTTCCTCTTCTCATTAACACTTTGGCTTAAGCTTCACTTTGTGTTCATTTTATGGATGAGGAAACAGGAGAACAGAGGAAGGAGTTCTGTAACTTGCTCCTAGTCACATGGGACCCAAAACTGGGACTGACATTTGTGCCAAAGATCTTGACTACTCTACTTTGCCACAAAGATTAAAGAAAGTGCAGTTGGACCAGTCAGCTTGATAGGAGAAGTCACTCAATCCCAATTCACGCAGCTCAGGGCTGGGACTAGACCATGACCTTTAGCTAAAGGGCTCCTTTTGCTGAGCATCTGTTTCTGTGGACCAGGCAATCTGCATCCATGATCTCATGACTTTACAGCAATCCTGCAGAGGAGGAATTCTTGTTCCACAGTTGCTGATGGGAAGCCTGAGCTGCAGAGAGAGCAAGTATTTTTCTAAAGTCACTCTTCTGCAGACAGCCTAGTGCCTTCCTGTACTTTACATCTTAAATAAAGGCAGCTTTTACCCCTCCCCCCACCCAGGATTAACAAACCCAGTGGGAGGGGCTTGGCTGGCAGAGAGCAGCTTGCACCTCAGCCCCAGAGTCCCTCCACCACATGACTGTGCAACAGAAGCCAGCAGATTGGAACTTGGAGACCCTGAGTAGGGCTTGACCTTCTGTTGGTCTGACTCCAAAACTTGTTTTCTTTCTCCTGCATCCCATTGTTTTAGACTACTGCCTTACAAACTTTTTTGGTTCCAGACCATTTGGTTGAAACAAAAGACTCTAAAGACCCACCCATTTCAACCTCCCAATGCAACTCAGCAACTAGGTAACAAATGTACGTTTATGCTTTTATGGCTGTCCATGTGCTGAATTCATGTTTGAACCACAGTGCAACTGGGTCATAAAATCTATTCATTAGAGGAAAAAAAATAAATCATGGTGTAGTGATGCCAAAAGTTGTCAGAGCCTCTCAGGAGAGGACCAAGTAGAGTTCTCTGAATACTTAAGTCTGGTGCTAATTTTAAGTTTATAAATTACTAAGAAGTGGATCTGAGAAATACATAAAAATAAAAAATCGATGAAAGGGGTTGCATGTTTGGATTAACCTCCAGTCACTAGAGATCGCACTCTGAGGAGGACTCCCTTAAACAAAAATCAGATTAAGTTGGCTTTCTGGTAGACATCCTAGTTTGGGAATACTCAGGAGCATTTATGGCTAGTCGCATACCTTAGCAACCAATTCCCTGTTCTTTCTAGATCTGGACAATTCTCTGAATTTTGTCCACATGGCAGGAGCTTACCTGGGCTCACACAGTAGAGACACAAATCTGGAATGAAAGTGCCCCTTCGCATATCTAGAAAGAGATCATCTGAAAGTACAACTAGAAAATGAGGACCTGAAGGAAAGATTAAATAGTTGTTATAACCATGCCAGAAAGATGAGAAGCTAGAACGAGTAGAAACAAATGACTTTATTGAAGTTCTAGAAAAAAAAAATAGATTCCACATGTGCTAAATCCAGATATTGTTCTCAGAAGACCATGTTTAATGGCCGAATGAAACAAAGAACAAAATAATGCCCTTCGGGGAGAAATAGAGAAGCTAAAACCAATAACTGCCTGCTCTACATTTATGACTTTTCCTGACAGAGCAGCTATTGGCTCCAACTTAATCGAGTTATGACATTTCCTACCCCTTCACTTTACCTGCCTTGCGTCAGCCTCCTTAGCTAATTTCTTCAGTTCAGTATCTGTCCTTCCAGCAATTCCTTAATAAAAACGGCAGCAAAATGACAAAACTTTGTCTTATCCTTCTGAGCAACGAAGCAACAATTTTCATCTGCTTCTTTGGAGAGGAGATCCTCTTCCACTTTTTCTATAGTCCTTACTCTGGCCAAGGGAGAGGAATACAGCATCCGGGTTTGGTGATTCAGATGTCCTGTGTTCCCAAATATAGCCCTCAAGGATTCATCTATTTGGACTGAGTGCCCCTGATTTCTTTCTCAGGAACTCTTAGCCCAACTCTGGTTCTGTTTGCTGCTTCTGGTTGCATTTCCCAGCTCCGTCTGTGTCCCAGCTGTGTTCCCTACATCGCCTTAGCTTGCTGGGTCTTGGCACTTGTTTCTTTCACTCACTGGTGTGTTGTGAATCAAGCCTGTGAATCTGCTTCCTTGGAAACTGTGAACATGGTCTCATTTCCCAAGCAAAACTTTGCAGCCCTTTGCTAGCTTCATCAAGTAAACCCACCCAAAGTTCCAAAACGACTTTTGTCAAAGAGCCTGAAATTGTTTTCCAGCAATGAGTTCTAAAATTTGACAATTTTATTAGCCAGAACAGATAAGAAAACATTCCTTCTTTTACTTCACCACTTCCCCCGATCTCCTGACTCACCAAAGCTAAAAGAAGTAAAACCTAATTCCTCTCGATTGATGTGGGCAGATTGCAGTCTTATTGTTTTGGCTAAAGAAATCCTCTCATTAATAGTAAACTGGACAAATAAGGAAGTGATTCATCTTACCAAGTTCGCATACCTTAAGTTTGCTGGCAAGCCTCATCTGACTTGGAATAATAGAATTTCAACAATGGAAGATATTTGCAAAGCCACATGGTCAATTTGCCCAGCGGTGCCACATGCCTACTCTGCCCCAGCAGTTCTGGAGCTGGCTGTGCATCCGAAGGCACTTGGCCCAAGTGGAAATCACTTGGCCTCTCCCCCATGAGGCTGTGATTCAGTAGCCCTGGGATGGACATGTTTACTTTGAATAACACCCAGGTAAGCTCATGCAGCTGCTCCAAGAACAGAGTTCCAGAACCACCATGTAGTGCTGGGGCATCTGCCAAGTGTCAAAGTCGTCAATTAGTCTCTTCCAGCATCTGGCCCTCACTGCCTTCCAAAGTGGCTGGATTTGGGCAGCTCTTACTGATGGAAAATTCTTCCTTGGTCTCTGTGGAAGTGTTTCTCTTCATATCTTTCCCCTACTGACTTGACTGTGCCCTTGGTGCTACACAGAGCTCGTTGGACCACAGGTGAGCCTTTAGATGGGTCTAAAGCCCCTGGGTCTGTCTGAGATCTCTTCTACAGGCTGAACACACACCCCTGGAAGAGCTCCTGTGCAGCTTGGTTCTGCGGGTTTCCTCTCCAGCTTTGGAGAAACTCCACTTAGTTGTCTGGAATGTGGAGATGCCACAGCTAGTTACACAAGTTAGTTGTGGGGCCAGCACACAGTCTGCCACTCAGGGGGGCCCAGAGGGAGTCCCTCCCACCTCCTGGTTTGGCTGTCTTTCTCTTGGTGTGCAGTGTTTAAAGCAGTGTCATTCCATAGAAATGGGAGCATATGTATAATTTTCATTATAAATAATTATCCATATATAATTTTTAACTTCGGTAATCACATTAAAAAAGGAAACAAGTGATATTCATTTAAAAATAGATCCTAGTTAATCCAATTTATCTAAAATATAAATTGGATGCAATTTATCTAAAATATAAATTTCCACATACAGTCGATAGAGAGGATGTGTAACTTTCTTCAGCCCAAATCTTTACAATCTGGGGCATATTTTCCTCTTACTGCACATCCAGTTTGGACCTGCCTCATGTCAAGTGCTCAAGGGCATCGGGCATGTAGACAGTACAGGTTTAAAGATGGAAGCATCCCTGAACCATGCTTGGAAGCTTCATGCGCTCAGGAAACTCACTCCTTCTGCTCCTGCCCTTGAAAATTTTCTGCCCGTGCAGGTTCATCCCAAGTCAAACGCATAATTCCTCCCTCACATCTGTATTTTTTAAATCCTGAGACATCAGCTCAGCCAGCTGTGCTGTGGTCACTCGCTGAGTACCAAGGACATAAGTCCTCACTTCCCCATGTCACTAGGCTGTTGGAAACTAAATAGAAAAACATAACAAAAGCAGTCTTTGAAAAGTCATTGTTTTATTCAATGTAGGTGGGTTGTTTATTTCATCAACTTTATAACGAAACCCAGTTAAACAAAAGGACATTTTTCGAAGCCTGACTGTAGAGATGAAGAGCTGGAGAACAAAATGCCTGCCCTTGCGGAGTCTGAATGTGGTTGAGAAACAGACCATAAAACCATAAAATCAAGGCACAGTCACATCCATAAAAACATATTTAGGATACTTTTATTGTCTTAACCACCTACAGAATTCCTCTTGGAGGTTGTTTGCAGCTGCTGGCTTTCCCTCCATTCTCAGAGCGAAAACCCACCACACACAGGTGTCTTATGGGAGTCCATTTTCCCCTGGGCTGGCTGGGGTTTGGGGAGGTTCAAGGAAGCATCTGGGCAGGCAGTGGCAGTAGAGGTAGCCTGTGCTACAATGGAGGAGGCCAGAAAAAGAGACATCAGGGAGAAAGAGCCAAGGTCCTGTATCTCCACCTTGCCCAAGACAAGGTCAGATCAGGGCCCTCTTAGAAGGCTTTGAAGTTCAGGGGGAACGGGCTCAGGATTGGGCTGACTGTGCTGGAGCCAGTGATTCTCACGTGTGGCTGTGTGTGGCAGTCACCTGGGAACTCTGTAGAAATCCCAAAGTCCACATGGCTCACCAAATTAATCAAGGAAACTAAGGACCAACGAGATGGAGAAGTGTGCTCCAAGCCCGTCCAATCACCCGAGCGCCTTGCTAAAGTGTAGGTTCAGGGTGGGATGAAGGTCTTGCGTGTCTAACAAGCACCCAGGAGATACCTGCGCTGCAGGTGTGAAGAGTGGCTAGGCCTAGACTTCAGGGGCCTGGAGACCTTGAAATTGTCGCCTTGTGTACAGTTCCCTGAGGCTTCAGAAGCTGGGAAGTTTTCTTCCAGCTGGGAGGACAAGAGCAGGTCCCAGGGGAAGAAACAGTGAAGCTGGAGCATGAAGGAAGGGGGATTCCAAAGGATGAGAAAGGGCGTGCATCGCTTCCACAGGAAAACAGCCACAGAGAGTTGGGTTTTTTTTTTAAAGACATTTGTTTGGAGAAGTCGTCCCAGTGAAGGGTGGAAGCTGGAAAGGCAACTATTACACATGAAAGCTGTGAGCTAAGGCAGTAAGTGTGGATCTCAGGCTGGAGGGAGCCCAGGAGGTTTTTGACTTGAAGTGCAGTTCTCTAGAAACATGGAGTGACTTATTTGTGCAACTTAAATAACTAAAGATAGACAGACTATTCCCCAGCAGTTATGCAGCAAGGACTTTGCAAATGAAGGATGTTTGCATGTGAAAATAGATTGAATAAATGGAGCCAGGTGGACTTTGAAAAATACTGAAATTCTGATTTCAGCTAATGCTCCCAGGGTGAAATGGGGTTGGGTGCGTCACATAGGGGAGAAACTGACAAACTTAAAATTGCCAGAATATTGAACGCCTACTTTGCTTGCCAAGAAAAATAAGTTTCCTTCTCTTGCCTCCCTGTTATACCTTCACATATGCCAGCTCCGAAAACCTTAGCTCATGTGTCCAAGCAATTTGATAGGCCCCTAAGTTAAAGCCAAGTATTTTGTTTCACCTCCCCCAAAGTCCCCTGAAAGTCAGTGCTCCCGTCTTCAAGACTTTGAGTGCCCTAGGATCAGAACTTGTTATTTTGGTGCTGCAATGGCTGCCTCGCCCTTCACAGCCTGAGCACACAGCCTGTCCCCCACAACCCGCGCCCCTCCTCCCCCGCAGGCCCTCCTGAAATAAGGCAGGTTCTGGCTTCCTGTGAAACACTTGGGTGAAACTTATCATGCTCAACTTCCCTCCCACACTCTTCCCCACAGTTAAGTCGGATCCTTATCCAACATAAACTCTTCATCTTTGATTTTGCAGTTGCCTTGGGTAGCAATCACCTGACCCCCATGCCCAAGTTTGGGGAATTACCCACTCTGTGCATTTGGGAGTCAGGAGAGTCGACCTCCCAGCACAGAAGCCATGAAGGCAGATTCTAAGTGCATTCCTGCCCCAACCCTGAGTCTGTTGAAATGGCTTGGTTTGGCCAATCAGATGCTCCCACCCAAGGCTTTGTGTATCCTGGTAGGAGACAAAGATGCAAAGAGGAAAAATATCCTTTCAAAACTCCTCTGCTAAGGTAGACCTGAGCCACTCTCCACTGCTTGATCTTGCAGGTCAAGTTTTTCAAGGTTGTGCTGGGAAGTGGGCAGGGACACAGGCCCCAAAGTCTGCACAGTGGCAGATCCATGGTGCCATCCTCTGAGCACTTGCAGTGTCACCAACTACCAGCTTTCCCGGAGGTGGGACTTTCAGCTCTAGCAAGGGGAGGGTGGTTGAGTCCTGTGCACGTGTGTTTTGCTGTTCCAGGTGGATGCAAGTAACTGAGGATTCATTAATGTATCCTGGAGAAAAACAAGGATGCCAGGAATGCCTTCCCCAGAGAGAGCCTTCTGAAATCGAAGACTCTCTGGGGGGAAATGCTCAGTGATTTTATGTGAGTGACTCATTCAAAATATTTTGCTGTGAACAGAGGTATATTTACCAGGAAGCTGCTGAACTTGAGCTTTGGAGTGCCTGATTTTCCCTGGGAGACCCTGGAAAGGGTGCAATGAATATTGACAGCATTTTTTTTCTTTACAATTTTTTTTTTTTTAACTGCAGTAGGTTAAGATGCTGATTTCTTGCCTTTCTCACTTCTGTCAAGTTGGAGTGTCCAAGGACATTTTTTGAAATTCTGTTCAGGGTGTGTTAAGCTTGGAATACATTCAATTTGGGCTTACTGGCATGTATTTCTGCAGTGGAAGTCACCTCCTTGTGTCGTTAAGCTGTTGATGACTGAGCGGGTGTGGAAAATGCACACACCAGCCTTGAGTGCTTTATCTGATGTCGCATTCAAGGTGCTTCTTATATACACAGGCAAGAAGTGTTGAATAATCCATAGCTTCAAAGTCTGGTGTGAGATGTGGGCAGAGAGTTAATAGAAAACTCTGAAAAGGATGAGAACTACTTTGAAAAGACAAGTGGGGATCTCTCAGGAAAGAGGAGAGCTGGAGCAATAAATTATTTCTGTCTGTACAAAAGGGAGCTTTGAGGAGCAGACACATTCCTGTCTTGGATGCTTTATTTAGACTGTATTTGGTTGAACTTGAAACTGCCTTTTAGTTAGGAGAAATGGCGAATTTGGAAGTTTGTGAGTATTACATACCCTTTCTGTATGTTGGATAAAAGTTAAAAGAGGTGTACTACATCATGTAGTTCTAGATTGATGATATGATACATTATATGAGGAGAGAGCGCATTTTGCAGTGAGAAAGGTGGGATGCCCTACCCCAGATGACATCATGTGTCTAGCACCCCGCCCTATATATCCCGGCACTGCATTAAAAACAACACTTACTGCATTTTTGACTTTTTGTTGCCTGGGAATTCGTCAAGGGCAAGGTTTTGTGATGGTATTTGTATCATCAGCACCTGGCATAATGCCTGGCCCCCAAAATAGCCTCTCAAGAAGTGTTTGCTGAATTTAATTAAAGTATCGTGCAGGATCTATGACCACTTTGACATCCAGTGCCCTGCCACTTAACAAAGGTTAATAGCAATGAGGGAGGGACTCTTAAAATAAAAGGCTTAGGTAGAAAACCAGTCAGGTGGATTCTGGGAGTTCAGCTCTTTCTCTACCCCCAAGACTAGGGAATGTGCATAGACAACTCTGTGTGGCTGGGACTGGGGGGGCTTTGAGGCACAAATAAGGGCAAGAATAACAGGGCTTGGTCCTGGGGCAGCCAAAGAAGAGCGAAAAGTGGTGCAGGAAGGCAAGCAAAATAGAAAAACAATTGCACTGACACTAAATCTACCTATTTCAACACCATTATGCATTTAGGTAAAATTATACATCATGAGGCAAATGCAAGTCCCTTTTACAGTATCTCTTCAAGTGGTGGTCCTTAGACCACACCAAAACATTTAGAGTTACAGTTGAGGACAGATTCTGTATGGAGACCCTTCCAGGTGGAACAGAGGATGCTCGGAGTGGTGAGGGTCAGAGATGGGGTCTAGAGCTGGGAACCCCTCTTACTGTCAGCCAGAAGAGGTATGGTCTGTCAACCTGGAAAAAAAAAGGCATTTATAGGAATGGGAGACACTTACCCAAGATTCCTCCTTGGGGGGAAATGAGAAGTTCTGAAGGGCCCCAAGGGGAGGATGAGTAGGATAATTGTGTGTGCAATTAACCCCTTGAAGCTTTTCTGCAGCTGGGATGCCACTGCTAAAAGTTGAGGGCTTTTGAGAATATATTCTTAGCATTTCATGGAAGTCAATTTTATAGCATTTTAGGCTGCTCTGGAGGCTTTTATTTGTGCATTTCTCCCCTTGTTTTTAACTCTTATCTTTGAAATAATATCAAGTTTACAGAAAAGGTGTAAGAATGATACCCAAATTCTAGCGTTTGGCTACATTTGCATTACATTCTCTGTACATAACATGGTTTTCTTCTGAATTATTTGAAAGTTGCAAACAGCATGTCCATTTTGCCCCTAAATTCTTGCACACATGCATCCTGAGACAAGACTGGTCTTTCACATAACTGTGATACAATGGTCAAAATTAGAAAGTTAGCCCTGGGTCCACAGTGTCACTAAATACATACTCTGTATTTAAATGTTCTCATTTGTCCCAATATATTCTTTATACTGAGATGTACAGTGGAGTATTCGATGACAGAGAAGGTTGTCAAGCATTTAAATATGCCTAGTGTGACTGAGGATGTCAGTTTGTAATTTAATTTTCATTGAAACAGTCGCGTGTCCCACTGCTACTGGTTAACTGAGTGGACACAGCTCAGTTTTATTGCAAAGTCCCCGCCACCTTTGTCCCATCTTCCTGGGCTTTGAATAAAACATTTTGAAACTCAGCCTCCATGGGGAGGCTCCCTCTTCTCAGAAGTCAAAGCCCTGGGAGGTCTACCTGCTGGGTAGGACTGTTAGGGATTTGGTTTAGCCTTGCCTCAGGGACAAAAACCAGGGAAGGCTTTGTCAGCCCACAGAAAACACTTCCCAACTGGTGATGCCAGGTCCCCTGGTACCAACAGAGAGATAAGAGGGCCCAGTCAGACTACACCTAGTTCCATTTGAATTAACCCAGGTTCTTTGCTTTGAGGAGTTTCCTCCACTCACTCAAATTAAATTCCAAGAATTCCCTACTGCTTGGGCTTTGCCCCTTGGAGATTGGTGAGGAGTCACAGTTTGACACCTCAGACAGGTAAGATTAGTGCCTCATCTTTGCACTCTGTGAGGTTGTCTGAATTCTGCTGCAGCGATGCTTAATACTCCACTTGTTGGCCTGATGGGCTGGCAAGATTCCCCTCAGCAACACAGGCCTCCACTCCAGAGGCATTGGCGGGGGGGCTTTTATTTTAAATCCGTTTTCAGATTTAGAGAATGATTGTGGCAGTTCTACAGACAACCCATATACCTGCACTCCGTCCTTTCAACATTTGACATTAGCAAGGTGCATCTGTTACCGCCAATATCGATCCCTGATTAACTAAAGTACAGATATCCTGCATTTTTACCTAATGTTCTCTGTTGTCTCAGGATCCCATCTAGAACATCAGGTTACATTTCTTCTCATGTCTCACTAAGCTCCTTTTGGGACAGTCACTCTTTGTTTTGATGACCTTGACATTTTTTTTAAGCCAAGTATTTTATGAGGGCGATAAGTTACTTGAATGTTATCTGGTTGGCAGCAATGGGAAGAAAGCATATTAGAAGTCAGGTTTGTTGTTGGTAGAGGAGGGAGTACTGAAGGCTCTGCCCAACAAATACTCACAGCCCAGCTGTCCATGTTTCTCCACGGACCTTGACAGTTAATGATGTGGGCTGGCCACGTATGTGCCTCAACTAGGACATTTGTCTGTTTCTCTGAGCATCATCTGGGGTTATGTGTGGGGTATGAAGACCACAGAAGAGGCGTGCCATTCTCATCACATCAGGGGGTATGACCCGGCTTCCCTGTCTTGGTGATCCCAGGCTTGGGATAGTATTTGTCATGTTTTTCCACCAAAGTTACCTTTCCATGCTGTGCTCTTGGGCAGGAAGTCACTATGCATAACCCACACTTACGGAGTAGGGAGTTACTTGCTCCACACTTTGAGGGCAGAGTATATACATAAAATATTTGGAATTCTGCATCAGAGACTTAGCTGTTCTTTCCCAATTTATTCATTCTTTTATTTATACCAGTATAGACTCATCGGTTATTATTTTGTATTTATATTATTTGAGTTATAATCCAGTACACTTAAATTTCATTGCTCAAATTATTGCAGCTTTGGCCATTGGGAGCTCTTTCGGTTACCCTGGTATTCCTTTGACACACCCCACCATTGTGGGCTTGTTTTGATTTATCACCTGTTTGCTTCCTGGCAGTCAAGATGCTCCTAGCTCATCTCATGTATTTTCCACCCCAGGACTCAAATCAGCCATTTCTCCAAGGGGCTCCTTTCACTGGAGAATGATGTCAGAAACCAAGATTTGGTTAGGTGTGCTTATTGCAACTGGGTGTTTTTGCTTCTATGTCATTTCAGCTGGCAGAACAAAGAGATGTATGTACATAGTGACCTGTACATATACATATATCCCTAAATATTCCTATCTGTAACTGTCTGCATCTCTATTAAGCTAAACATGAGGTCACACTGATGTTTCAACTCTAATCCATCATCACATGGATTATTCCAACCTCCCATTCCAACAGGGCTCTCTCTACCCACCATCCCTTTACTTAGTCATTCAGTTAGCGTGTACATGTACAGCCATGTTGGAATAGTAAGCCCATTCCCCCGAGAAAACAGCTGCACTCTAGAGGACAAGCTTAGGTGCAGTGTCTTTTGTCATTAGTCTTACAGACTCCGCTCACTTCCAAAGTTATGTCCATCAGCAATTTTTCCCCACCCCCTTCAGTAAGGTTTTTCATGTATCTGTAATACAGCTTGTTTGGTCTCATTCTGCATTCCATCCTGGGATTTTCCCCCACATCCTAAGTGATTTTTTTTTTTGGAGTTTGCAGCATATGTTAAAGTTTTTTTTGTGTGTGTGCTGAAAAGTTTTGTGGGTTTTGACAAATACACAGTGTCATGTATCTGCCTCTGCAGAATCATGCAGAATGGCTCCACTGCCCTAAAAATATCTCCTGTGCTCCACCCTGTCAATCCTCAGTCTCTGACCCCTAGCAACCACTCACTGATCTTTTTTACTGTCTCTATTTTTGCCTTTTCCAGAATGTCATATAATTGGAATCACACTACGTAGCCTTTTCAGACTGGGTATTTCACTTAGCAATGTGTATATATTTAATATTTGCCCATGTCTTTTTGTGGTTTGGCAGCTCATTTGTTTTGATCACTGGATACTACTCTATATGGATGGATGTACCACAATTTGTTCATCCATTCATCTGTTAAAGGACATCTCGGTTGTTTCTAATCTTGGCAATTATGAGTAGAGCATCTATATATATTCACAATCAGGATTTTATGTGAACATCACTTTAAAAATCATTTAGGTATATACCTGGAGGCTTGCATTCTGGATCATATAGGAAACCAAATGATCTTTCTAAGAAACTGTCAAACTATCTTCCAAAGTGTGTATGTGTTGCGTTCCCACCAGCAATGAACGGGAGTGCCTCCAGCTCCACATCCTCGCCAGCAGTTGGTGTCGGTATTTTCCAGTGAGTCTAGTAGATGTATAGCAGTAACTCATTATTTTAATTCAAGTGATTTTTAAAATATGGTCACTCTATGCCCCTCAAATGAGATAGCTTATGATATTAATGTATATGGAACTAGAATATAAGGAAAACAAACAGAAAATAAAGAAAATGAACAGAAAGATAGTTATTGCCAGTTAGCCAGTTATTGCCCTTCTCTTAAATTTAGCTTAATGTTACAAGAACAGTTTTCTTTATACTTGAAAAGGAAGCACACAAGAATACTTGGACAACATTTTTCTTGGTTCCGAATATAAGTAGAAATCTATCTGGTGAGCTTTGCACTTTGAATAGACTTTGGATATCATTAAAGACACATTGCAACCAGTTTTACAACCATAGCAACACTCTTCAAGTGGAAGTTCCTTTTATCTGCCTCCAGTAGACACAGCCTCCCCAGCCACCTCTTCTAAGAGTTCAGGGTTGCTGAAATGTGTGACTGAGACATTCTGTGTCTTTCTCTACAGAAGTTTAGAACAGAAGTTTAGAACAGGTATGATGACCTGGACAGAACAAGCCTTGATAAATACTTGCCATATAAATTGAATGAAGGTGGCGTAGATACCACCCTACTTGACGATTTGGGGTTGACCTGCCAGCTTTCTCCCATTGTTCCCAAATCTGTGCTGATTCTCTTCTAGGGACCAATATGAGAATAAAACCTTATTCATTGTAAACCCAGCAGGCATCTCTCCATGCCAGTTCTAACTTGGAATGTCTTTTCATCTTGCTGTTTGGAGACGAGTCAGATTGTTCAAACATGTCAGGGTTGGGGGCAGGGAGAGCGGTGTATATCTCTGTTGGTGGAGGCTTCTGTATTTCAGAGACACTCTGAAGTTGAGATCTCCCTGGTTTTATTTTGTGACAGCTTTGAGAACAAGAGTTATGGCTAAGCAATTACTGTTCACCTAACAAGTGTGGAATGGAGCCAGGTGTTTGGAATGAATAAGTACAATGAGGCATAACTCCTTTACCTGGAATTAAAAGGAGCAAAAAGGTTCTTGATCATATTTCAAGTTAATTTTCCACAGTATTGCTTGAAGACAGACCAGTAGAAGGAAATGCAAGGGTCTCATAGCCTATTTGTCTATCTCAGCTGTGCGATGGAGAAAAGCAGGTGAACTAATAGGGTTACATGCCCTCTTTTTACAAAGACTGTGCAGAGCACACTGACATAGAGTGCCAGCAACTATTCCTATAAAGACAATAATGCTCTTTCCAGAGTGTCCATTTATGCTAATTTGCTGTGAAACTTTCCAAAGCTAATGAGGTATTAAATGTGTTTTGTTAAAGGAAAGATTCGTCTTTGGCTTGATTTTTCATGTAATTGGCCAGGAAAATGCACACAGGTTACATTGGGGAGTAACTTCCACTCAGAGCTTGGTGGAGACAAGATAGGGCTCATCTTGGACGCCAAGGCCTGGGCTGGGCTGAGAACTTACCAGCAGGTGTGAAGTGTAACTTCTCTGGATGCAGCTCATTGATGTCCTTTCCTGGTGTTTATAGGGAACCTCTCACCTTCATTTGCGTGACCTAACACTTCATTTCCCTCATATTGTAACTGGGCCGAGTCCAAAGTCCAGTGGAGGTCGTGCCCCCTGGAGGGGGTTTGCTGATGAGAATGAACAGCCCCAGGGAAAATTCTAAGTTTGCAGTTTGGGGTAGAGAGTCTGATGAGAAATAAAAGGGACTGAGGGAGAAGGGGAAGAAGGATCGTCATGATGTAGGAATAGAGGAATCAGTGGCAGAAAATGTAGCCACCAAGATTAAGAGTTTGGAAATCAGACACCAGAAGTTTTGAACTGCTGGAATATGGATTAAGCATTTTTGGACTCTTCAGTGATTTGGGGACCAGCGACTTTGGAAGCTTTGCAAGTAGCCGAGCGACGGAAACTGCTCGCAGTTTTGTCTTTAATGCAGCCGAAGGAAGAAGGCAGAGGCCCGAAGAGGTCGCCTTCCTAAAATGCCTGAGTGCAGTCTGATGGGCCGGCTGGCTGCTGTAGTTGCTGTTTACAGTGTTGTTGGCCTGGTGCTGCGCTGGGCACCATGGCATTTTCGGGAGCATCTCCAGTTGTGTTCTCTGTTGTCCTCGTGAGTTGGAACCTGGCCTACAGTCTGATTGTTGCGCATCTGCAGAAGAAGGAAGACACCATTTTGGAAACGTGGCCTATTGTTTGGAAGAGGAGCTCCACATCAGCAGGGCGGGAAGACCCCACCTTTGTTACTTTTCTGGGACTTAAAGGAATGGACATTGCTTTAAGTAAGGTAAACGGCCATATGTTGACTTCAGTAATTCTTTACTTGTTAAATAAACCCCAATGCTGTAGTTTCCTAAACCTGAATAGTCTTACAAATGTGCTCACGAGTGCAGAACCAAGATAGTAATTGGTAAGCAATTGGGGCACTGCCTTTGCTTAAGTTTAAAAGGCCTCATTTGTCCGCTATCAATATCACTGTCCCAACTTTCAACTCATTGAAGTTAAGTCCCAGTATTCATTCTGGGACAGGTTTTAGGACTTGAGGCTTTTCAGAAAATCCTTTATAAATGATTTTAAACAGTAATCAGTAATTTCCCTATATTAAACCTGTAATAGCCCTTATAGAACTGTGTGTTTTATAATACATATATCACAGTCTCCTTCATGTAGGGGATTTGGTCTTATGGAACCAGGGAATCTTTGAATGTGATAAGAATTATTTATTTGTAAATAGCACCAAACCCAAATCTTTTGTTCCCCTTTGGGGTGGATGGTGGGGAGGGGGCAATTGAAGAATCAAATTCCTGCCATGGTCTTTAAAATATAGATATTTATGGGCCTCCCCAGTGGCTGTGGAGCTGTCGGCAGCGGCGATGCAAGTTCGACGCCCGGCCGGGGAGAATCCCACATGGTGCTGCAGACCTCTCCTGCCTCGCCTGCTGCTCCCCTCAGCAGTGTATTTCTGATCTGCCTGTTCTGCTCCCCGCTCTGTCTCTGGTGAGCCCTCTCACTGCCCCACACCTCTGGCCTGTACCCTAGCTTGTATGTATAAATAAAAAATAAATAAATAAATAAATAAATAAATAAATAAATAAATAAATAAATAAATAAATAAAATAAAATATAGATATTTAAATTTCCAAATGACAGATTATCCAGATAAATATAAAAATAGGCAGTATTTCTGTGAGAAAATAAGAACTGTCTGATTAGTGAACATATCTACATCAGGAGTGATTGCAACTATAGCGATGATAGTTGTAGCCAAAGACAAAATTCAAGTAAAGACATGTAGTATTTCATATTCAACAAAGTCTTGAAATGTTGAAACTAAAGGGGATTGGGGGGCCAGGAAACAGTGTTAAACTCTTGCATTAGAATGTGGGAGTAGACAAAAGCAAGATCAAATACACTTCTGGGCCAAGTACAAATGTGTAAAGTAACACAATATAAGAAAGTAGGAATTGGAATGAACTAGAATAGTAAAACATGCCCCATACTGTCCAAGTTTTAAATATTCCACTGCCCAGGACTTCTCCACTGGCTTGGTTGGCACTCAAGCTAATCAGGTTAGACCTTGGAAAGAAAGGAATAGCTATTGAAATCAGATGGTTATGCCAGGAATGTAGATCCTTGCTCAAATCTTTGTTCTTCCACTCACTGGCTGAGTGATCGATAGTCAGTAGCTTTGTTAACTCTATTTCCTTTCTGTAAATTTAAGCTAATTCTGTTGCAGTCATTTCGAGGATTAAATGAGATGGTGTGAGTAAGGTATGCCTCAAATGGATGACTTTGAGGCATGAGGAAGAGCTAGGGGGCAGAGTGTGCACTAACCTGGAGGAAACATTCAAAACTTTTCTTCCTTGCTCCCAGAAGAAAAGAAACTACTGAGACATCTTTCAAGTGTTTAGTTAGTTTCAAACCAAGGCCTAGGGGTTCAGGGTGAACAAGACTCCAGCTTAATTGGCCAACTCAGACCTGGCTGGTTCCTCATCAAATTACTTACAATGCTGGTGATTCAGGAACAAGGACAGTTTGCTCAGTGACAGAATAATGTTGTGGAGGCTTTGTTTTGATGATAATTAAAGTGAAGTTCAGCTAAAACATACATCAATAATAGCAATTTTATCAGAAACTGATACTTTCGACCTTGTTGAGGTAAGTAACTGATGTGATGTTTTGAGTTAGTTCTCAAATGAGTGTTTTTATTATTTGCAATGATTTCTGGTGAATATGTCCCTGTTGGGTGCATTTTTACCCATAAAGCTGATACACTGTGTTTTGAGTTAAATTGTATGCCCTCCCCTCCTGCACCCCAAAATATATGTTCAAATTCTAATGTCGAGTGCTGGTGAATGTGTCCTTATTAGGAAGCAGGGTCTCTGCTGGTGTAGTCAGGTTATGGTGCTGGAACAGAATGGACCTTACTCCAACAGGACTGTTACCTTGTCAATGGAAAAGAGACACAGACAGGCATGTAGGACGAATGCCATAGGGTGAGAGAAAAGAGACTGGAGTGATATGTATACACATTAAGGAAACCGAGGATTAACAGCAATTCCTGAAACTGAAAAGAAAGACTTGGCTCAGATTCTCTTCTAGAGCCTTCAAAGTGAGTTTAGTCCTGCCAACACCTTGATTTTGAACTTCTAGCCTCCAGAATTGTGAGAGCGTTAATGAATGTTGTTCATGACCACCCAGCTTGTGGTTCTAGGAAACCAATACTATATTGAGAAGTTTTTCAGGAGAGGAAGTAATTTCCAGGAATTGGTTTATACAGCTGGCAAATCCAAAATCTGTAGGACAGGTTGGCAAGCTGGAAACTCAGGCAGGAGCCCTATGTTAGAATCTTGGGACAGAATTCCTTCTTTGCTGGGAAATTTCAGGTTTTGCTCTTAAAGTCCTCATCTGGAGCCTCCTAGTGGCCTAGGGGTTAAGTTTCAGCGCTATCACCCTCTACAGCCTGAGTTTAATCTCCTGCCAGGGAAGTAACCCACATATGGCACAGCAGACCTCTCCTGTCTCCCCACTGCTCCCCTTAGCAGTGTATTCCAGTCGATCCACCTGTTGTGCTTCCCACTCTGTCTCTGGTGAATTCTCTCACCCACCCTCTTTACCTCTGGCCTACACCCCAGATCTTCTATGCCAAAAAAAAGTCTTCAACTGATTGGATGAGGCCCAGCCAAATTCTAGCAAGTAATCTGTTTACTCAGTCTATTGGTCGTAATCAGTTGGTAGTTAATCAGATTTACAAAATACCTTCACAGCAACATCTAGACTAGTGTTTGACCAAATGTGTGGGCACCATAGCCTAGCCAAGTTTAGACATAAGGTAAACTATCACTAACTCTGTTCACATGCCCTGGGTACCTGGACTTTCCGTGTCTGAAGTCTCAGGATCTTTGTTCATTCTACTACCTTTGCCTGTACCTGATATTTCAGCTTAAGAATCACCATACATTTATTCAAGGGACACAAGGATGGTTCAACATCCGAAAATCAATCAATGTAATCCAACACATCAACAAAAAGAAAAACAAAGACCATATGATCATATCAATAGACGCTGAGAAAGCATTTGACAAAGTGCAACACCCCTTTATGATAAAAGCCCTTGAAATCCTTGGGATAGAAGGAACATACCTCAACATAATAAAAGCCATATAT
>PVIJ01011052.1:0-56705 GCA_004024925.1 Scalopus aquaticus
GGGGGGGGGGGGGGGGGGGGGGGGGGGGAGGAAAAGAGCACAAAATGGAATAGAAAAGAACACAAGGGACCATGGAGATGGATCACGGGTGAATTTTTGGTGGGCTACCCAAGGGGAATACAAAATGTAAAAGACATAAATAACAATAAAAATATATATTAAAAAAATAAAAATAAAACTATTATTCTCATTATTACAGTTGATTGTTGTGTAAGGGTTGAGATAAAAATCAGTCAAGAGAACAGGCATACAGGTCAGAACTCCAGAAGAGTTCCAGGCATGAGATTTGAATTCTCAACAGTGGAGTCTTGGACAGTGCTAACTCCTCTTAACATTGATATGTGACAAAATCACATGAGGTATGGCCAACCAGGGAAACTCACCGTGGTCTTCATGTTCAGAGTTTTGTTGAAACTTGACCATGTAGACGTGAGTGACCACCTTTATGACTGACTTTAGTTTCCTGTCCCTCTATTGGTCAAGTTGACCCAAAACCCTCACCTATTAGTATAGACTATGTGGCATTGCCCAACACTCCCAGATAACAAAGACTTAGCATGCTGAACTTTCCAGGATTAGAGAGACTATCTCCCAGGGACAGAGTGTGCAGGTCAAACATCTCTGGTTGAGGTTAATCTTTTACTGCACACCCATATTGCACAAAGTTGTATGAACTGTACACTGTTCACCAGAAATGCAGTATGTTTGCAAACAGTGTAACTATACTAGAGTTACATACATTCTGAACTATAGAAATTTTCACCTGCTGATGAATTGTTTTGGTTAGTTATAGCTTTATTTCATTTTCACCTTTAGAGAGTAACAAACAATAGTTCTATGCAAGATACCTACATTTGGGAGAGATTGTGATAGCTCCTGTTCTTTTCTGCCCATGAGGCTCTTTGGTACAGCAATGTTCGTATGTCCTATAATGCCGGCTCATCTTCCAATTTTTTCTTCTGCAAACTGATGATTAACATTGACTCTTGTTAACACTACTATCTCCAGCAAAAGCGTGTGTGTGTGTGTGTGTGTGTGTGTGTGTGTGTGTGTGTGTGTGTGTCCCTCACAAATGTGATTCTCAGAATCCACTATTTCCCAGGGAACATTTCCTAGAATATTGGAACTTACCTGGAAAGTAGTTTCTTATTTCCTTATTACATCTGAAAGAATGTGCTTATATTTAGACTAATTTTATTACATAGTTTTATTGGTTTAGTGGAATTGATTGTAGAGAAAACCATCAAGAATGATATACCAGCCATTCAATCATGAAATGGTTTCAGGATGCTGGTAAATTTTCCTAGAAAATTGAGTTCACTGAATAATAGCTGGAATCTATGACAGCTAAAATAGTCAAACTTTGGTTTCAAACTTTATATTTCCATTCACAGGCAGAAATTTGACACATATAAAACTTTATTTTGCATCACAACAATTGTGATATAGACTTAGACTGCTGAAACTTTTTGAAAATTATTTTCTATATATTTTAGCACAACAATTTTTAGTTTTTACTTTTTGAATAGTTCAATATAAGACAAAGTAGGACTTTGTAGTACCTAAAACAAATTGGTAATCTAGTCATAGATTCAGAAAAACTGAAGTTTTTCTTCTAAACACTATTCAAGTGGATCAATACCATGTTTAGCATCACTTTTGCAGAGTAGTTCTGTGAAAATTTTCATAAGACTTTAAACCATTTATAGCAATTATTCAAGTTGCAATTCTGAAGTTTTTGACAGTCAAAAAAATTCAAGTAACAGGGCCTCCTGGTGGTGCAGCGGTTAAGCACCCAGCCGGGGAGATTCCCACCTGGTGCGGCAGACCTTTCCTGCCTGGCCCGCTGCTCCCCTCAGCAGTGTGTTTCCATCGAGCTGCCTGTTCTGCTCCCCATTCTGTCTCTGGTGAACCCTCTTGCCACCCCACACCTCTGCCCTATACCCCAGCTTGTATGCATAAATAAATCTTTTTAAAAAATTCAAGTAATATTATACTAAGTATATGAAATGAGTTTTATGATGCTGAATAATAAATTAATAAGCATGACTTTTAGATCACTCACAAAAATCAGATTTTATATTCACATAATTATAGTTACTTTATTGAGTAGGTATTTCACACAAATGCCCACTAAATTTCCACAGTTTTAAAATATATGATAATTTTAACTAGGAATTACTATTTTTATATAGCACTAATTCAATAAAATTAAATGGAATATATATAAATTTCTACATCCACTATAAATCCACTTTACAAGTCAAAAATTGGGAAAAATTTTATAAAACTGTTCATTTTATTTGACCATTAATCAGCCAACCATGATCAAAATACAATAAAATAATTTTAAATTTAGATCACATTTTTTAAAGTACTGTATCTACAACAAAGTTGTATTCTATCTTTTGAGCTCTTTGGGTCACAGCTATATACTATGTCCAAATAAATACCCACTTTAATGGAGTCATGGTTACTCCATATATACCCAAATGGAATGCAATCAAGGTGGTAAGTTTGAAAAGCATTTTCTATGAGAAATTCTTTTATTTTTTTTTTAATTTTTTTTTTTAAAGATTTATTTCTACAAGCTGGGGTACAGGCCAGAGGCGTGGGGCGGCGAGAGGGTTCACCAGAGACAGAGTGGGGAGCAGAACAGGCAGATCAGAAATACACTGCTGAGGGGAGCAGCGGGCGAGGCAGGAGAGGTCTGCCGCCCATGTGGGATTCTCCCTGGCCGGGCGTCGAACTCGCATCGCCGCTGCCGACAGCTCCACAGCGCAACGCTTAACCGCTGCGCCACCAGGGAGGCCCATCTATGAGAAATTCTTTAAGAAACCATGAATGTTTCACCTCAAGCACTAAATTTGAGTTTTTCAAATATTTGTTTAAGTTTTTGTTAACAATTTTTTTTCTTTTTGTAATTGGATTTTATTGATTTATCATATTGATTTACATAACTGTATAATTTGGGGAGTACAACTTCACGACTCAACATGTGCATATACTTCACTCACCACCAAGGCTCCAGAGCTAATGCATGGTGCATTACACCCCACTTCCCTCTCTGTGCCCCTTCCTCTCTGGTAAGCACCATATTTTTCCCAGAATCTAAGAGTTATTTTTGTTGTGTTATGCCCATTTGTTTTCTTTGGTTATTTTTATTATACAAATGAATGAAACCATCCAATAATTGTTTTACTTTCTCATTTATTTACTTATCCTAACTACCTCAATACCCGGAGAATAGGAAAACATTAATACATAAAGTATTTTTTTTCTTTTGATAGCTAGGCATCTATACTCATTGACAATAAAGTTTGAAGATCAATAGGTAAAAGTTAAAAAGAGGCATCTTTCAGTCTAACAAAAGACAGGCTTTGAAATTGTCTAAATACACACCTATACTATTATATTGGGGCTTAGTGTGGATTCACTGAGAGTTCCAGGTCAGAAATGTTAGAGAGGGCAGAGGGGTGAGCACATCTGTGCTTTCTCTTCCAGGTCTCAGATGCGTACATTGTATAGGTAGAATTAAGTAAAAGCAAAGTTTGTAAGAATCAGAGCTAGAAAATATCATCCTTTTCTAACTTCTCTGTAAGCACTCCAGATGAAAGTATAAATAATTGAAATCGTGAATGCTCGTAAAGAATTTTGGTTTTGCACCTCTACAAGCACACACACACACACACACACACACACACACACACACACAAACACACACACCACCCTAGGAAAATGAATGTTTATCTTTGTTTGTCTTTTAAGGACATCAAATCAGTGTACAGGTGTTGGCTATAAGTTCAGCTATGCTTGACACCATTAATAAGGCAACAAACAATAGAGAAAACTTGAGAAATCTCTGTTTAATCTATATTTCCACAGTGTCTGGAATTCCAGATATGGCTCTAGTCTTGACATACCAAAAGGTAAATAATGAAATCTAAAAAGAGACAACCAAAAGGCCTCAGGGATATAAACTGATGGTCACTGGGGACCTGGCTGGGATACTGACTTGATAACCTTGAAGAGCTCGGGGAGGCTGCATAAAAATGCTTAAACCTGCACACTATTTGGATGATGTGAACATAAATTCCAAAAGGTTAGGACAGTGGGAATCTCTTTAAAACTTTTAATGAGTTAAGTTGAGAACAAATAAAAAGAAGTGCATTCTCATGAACCAGATGACTTTCTAAATAGTGGTATGTGCAAGAAATCTCCAAAGTTTTTCTTGACGTTTAGGAGAGGCAGAGTCATCATACCTGACTGTGGAGAGAAGTTGGCATCTGCCTCTACCCTCTGACCCTGTCACGGAGGACACTCTTGCCTTGCTCCATGATCTTTGGCATCCTCTTATTGATGATGTCTTCTCTGGCCTAGATTGTTGTCCCCAGTCAACAATGACGTCTCATCTTAAAAAAAATATTGAATGTTGCTGGAAGCTACAATTGTTTTATCTGAGAGTGTATGTGTGCTGATTTGAAACCTCACTAGAAACTGATTTGAATTTTAACTAGCCTCACAGGAAAATTGGCATTAGCAAATACAATCCAAAATCTCAGCCCCATGAAGGCAGTTGCATTTTTCTTTCTTATCTTCTCCTCAGTTGTAATTGTGGCTTTTTCCTCAAGGCCCCATACGTAGAGAAAATGCTGAGTTGCCCCCTAAGCATTATCATGCTTGAATATCTCAGCAAACTTGTCATCAGCTAATTAGCTAAGCCTCCTCCAAAAACTGAAATTGGTGCATACCCTTTCTAAAAACTTCTGTCCCACTCTCTTTCTCATGTACCATATTACCACCTATATAGAGATTTAATGTGCTCGATTAGTCTCTTCAGATTTTGATTTCAATTAAGATGTTTATGTCTCTAAAATGTGGGTGTGAAAGTATTTTTCTAGAAATTCTCAGATTTTATAAAGTTAACTAAAAATACTGAGTTTGCATTCCTTTGCCAAATAAAAAATTGAAATGGCATTTTTAAGCAGGCTCTTCCTAGTGCTGGAGACAAGAGAACAGCTCCTGTGCCACATGTTTGCACAGCAAGAACAAGATGTCATGCTACAGCTTGCAAAGTATGTGCTTTATATTCTGTGCTGTGCATCATTACTAAATGACTCTGAAAACAAAAATATATTTTCAGAATTTTCAGACAATAGTTTGGGTTATTCCAATGTAGATTTTGGCTGTTTTCTGTAGGTACTTGTGGTGTTTTTTAATTTTTCTGTTTTATAAGACTTTAATTAAATGGTTTTGATGAGCATTTAAGCCTCTGTGACTTTCACACTTTCAGTCAGAAACATCACAGCCACGTGTAATTTTAGGCTGATGTAGTCTCTCTGTGTATTCTCCATTGTAAGAGGTAAGTATAACTAACAACTTAACTACTGTTTGTGGGCTGATAATACCTTATTGAAACTTGTGCTGAAAACCAGCAACTTAAAATTTTATTTCTCTGTATTTCCTTCCCAAGAAGTAATATAACACTGTATTTTGGGCTGTTATAGATCTTGTGATGAAAGTTAATGAATTTAAACTCTATTATTCCAAAGATATACATTAAGTTCTCTAGCAGGGCTATGAAATTGGATTTTAGATTCAGTGCTAAATTTCAAAACTGCAATCTCAATGAAGCATTTGAATCCAACATCATATGTTGGAAAGAATGTCAGGAGCTATAGAATGTACTTTCTTATTTTCTGCTGTTGCAATTACAACTCTCTCAAAATTTTTGATGAATGTTTGCATGGTATGCCATACACATGGGAGCTTTTGCTAACAGAGACACTGTTATTTAGTAACACATTTCAATTCAGAATTAGTTCCTTCTTGGTCAATGCAAGACTGTGCGTTGCTGAGGATAAAATTTCTATTAAATCGATGTGGATTCAAATATGCCAGGATGATGAATTCTCCACTTGGTTCAGGTCCGTATTCTCTTCTTCAGCAAATATTTATTCAAAAATAGCCTTTGAGATATATTTTGTGTCAGGTTGAAAAATTATTCCCCCACCAGATGGGAATGGCACTTTGCATTTGCCCTCAACGGCAAATAATCTTTCCATGGAACCAGCAGAAAGATTACCCCATCTTGTCTATTGCTTCTATTAATCAGTGTCATGCTGTCTAATGCTTTAAAAGAATATCTTTATTTTTCTTTTTCCAGGGGACCCTTTATGATTATGTGTGTGACAGAGCCAACTTATTCCAGAAGGCCACTTTTAAAACATCCCTTGAATTTCAGAACGTTTAAAGATATGGGTTAAATATTCTGTCATGTGATAATAGAGACTCTTTTTTTTTCCCATTTGGGAAATTTTATTTTCAGGTGTCCCTTTAGCCATATAGTCATGTTTTTATCTCAAGCAGGCAAGAAAAGTATCTTCCAATTATAAAATGTCTCATCAATTTAAAAGGGAAAAACTTGAAGAGATTTTCACTATCCTAATTGAACTAAAACAAAAAGTAAAAAAAAAATACTTAGAAATTACTTATTAATAGTAAGTCTTTAAAATTTATAGGTAAAAAATGGTAAAATATTCAAGTAAACACAAAACATTATAAACACATTAATTTCTCCAAAAGTAACTTGTAATTTAATGTCATTCCTATCCAGATCCCAGTATTTGATTTTGTTGTGCTTTTCTCTGAAACAGGCTCTTCTCAAAATCATTATACAATTCTTAGGGGGGAGGGGAGGCAAAAATGGACATAGAAAGTTCAAAAAAATCTTCAAAACAAAAGAAGAATGAACAAAACAATCATGCCAGTGACAAAATGTTAGGGCATCTTAACAGTAGTATGTGGATCAGGAATTTGCAGACAGATAAACATAAAAGTAAATGTAGTGAAATAAGGCAGATAGAGAAAATACCATTTAATTTCACTATGTGATAAAGAAATAAAACAAATGAGCAAATTAAACAAAACATTAAGACTATAAGAACAAAATAGTGGTTATTAGAAAGGAAGGGGGGAGGAAGAGGGTGAATATACCAAGGAAAAATACATCTGTACCATACATCTGTATGGTAGTGGGTGGAAACTGGTTTTTTGTCAGTAAACATACTGTTGTATATGCAGATGTTGATTTATCAGGTTGTATACCTGAAACTTAGAAAATGTTATAAATCAGTGTTACTTCAATTGAAAAAAACTATAAGAGCATCATGCAAACTTTCAAAAAGTATAGTCAGAACTAGTGTTGATTGGATTGTCTCTTTGGGGTAGTGAATTTTGTTCTCCATGGTGAAAAGCAAGCAAAAGACACTATGATAAGAAACTATGAAGTTTAGCAAATATCCTGGTGTTCCTGTCCATTTCCTAACCTCTTTTGCTATTGGTCTGCATCACATCATTAAGAGATTTATCCCAAACTGATGTAAGCTGCTTCCATCCTTTCCTTTAAAACATTCTGCACAATCTGACAACTTTGTCTCCCCTTGCCCCTTGTAAATGTGGAGTTGTCATGTTTCATAGGGTGACTGTTATTTTCAAGGAGCCTAAATCCCTGAGTCATCCCTTGGAAGAGAGCACCTTCAAAATGTTACCTAATCAACATCAGCTTGTGAGATAAGCAAAAAATACGTATGTGTTGTGTTCTTAAAAACCTGATAATCACTTTAAAATGATAGATTTATGTATTCCTGCCCTGAATAACCAATTTCTGTCTTATTTTACTCTTTACATTAAATATTAACCGATAAAGTAATATTTTAATGATTTAAAAGAAGCTAGAATGTTTTGACAATGATAAAATGAATAGTCACTAAATCTCACATTTCAGAAAAGTGTTCCAAACAAGAAATAATAAATGTAATTCTCAAGAAAAAGAAGGGGCCTCCCCGGTGGTGCAGTGTTAGGCGCTGCGCTGTGGAGCTGTCAGCAGTGGCAACATGATTTTGACACCCGGCCAGGGAGATTCCCACATGGCACAGCAGACCTCTCCTGCCTCACCTGCTGCTCCCCTCAGCAGTGTATTTCTGTCAATCTGCCTGTTCTGCTCCCCACTCTGTCTCTGGTGAACCCTGTCGCCACCACACACCTCTAGTGTGTACCCCAGCTTGTATTCATAAATAAATAAATCTTAAAAAAAAAAAAAAGAAGAAGAAGAAAAAGAAGGTTCTATTACTGATATCATTGCTTTTCTTTACTAGGTTTTCCAGGGCAATTTTGACAATGATACCCACAGAAAAAACGTCATCGACCCTCCCATCTACGCAAGACACATAAGAATCCTTCCTTGGTCCTGGTACGGAAGGATTACGCTGAGGTCGGAGCTGCTGGGCTGCACAGAGGAGGAGTGAGGACACCTCTCTCCCCACAACCCTCTCTCTATTTCCCTAAAAGTATCTCCATGGAATGAACTGTGCAAACCCTGTAGGAAACTGAATGAGGTTTTTCATGAAAAAGTGCTCAAATTATGGTAGGCCACTATCTTTTTTAAAGAGGTCTAAGCTTGCTTTTTCAATGATTTGATTTGATTCTTTTAATTTCTTAACATCACATTATCTGTGATTTGCCTTCCTCATTGTTTTGTGAACTATTCATACTGGTTGAAATATATTAGGGAAAGAAAGATTCTTTTGAGAGCAAGAGTAAAAAAAAGTCTCATAGTAATCAAATAAAAGCAAGGTTATTAAAGCTTTTATAATCAATACCCAATTAATAATTATAAAGAAATACTTCAAAGTTAGCAATAAGGATTTTTTCTTCTTTAATGACTCTATATTACCCTAAATAGTTCCCTGTGCCTACCAAACACTCAGAATTTATAACAGAATTTTGAAGATGAATCTGTTACATGCAGTACGAATAATCGATATTATAATTTCCACTTTCATTATTTCTAGTCAGAAATGATGTAACCTTTATTCCTCTTGATTTTATGACACATTCTTTATAATATATAGAGCCTGAATAAGTTCATAATTTTTTCCAATTGTTTCTTCCTATTGTTTGCTGAGGAGGTCTCACATTTGTTTATATGTGTGGAACATGATTAATATCAGTAGGCTGATCATATTTAATAACAGTAGATTGAATCTGCAATTCTATTTTTGAAGGAAGCTGTAACTGTAATTTCTAAGTACTTCCTTTATAAAGTACTCAAATACCATTTTGCAAAATTAGCAGGAACAAAATTGCATTAAGTTCCTTTAAACTAAAATTTAAACTTTTGTTTTGATAGTATTTACATAGCCTTATCTTTACTTTAAAATACTAAAATCATTAATTCTTTGTCTGTTAAATAAGCATTTTATCAAACAAGTATTAATATAGCATTACATAGCTTGGCCAAGCATACTCATCATTTCTTTGTTCATCTCTGCATTTTCATGTGAATTTCATTGAAATTTGAAACTGGTAGTGGTTTCCCAGGAAAGCACATTGGGTAGTTATTTGTGAGAAGAAAAGTATTTACTAGTGACAAAGTAGTAAACCATTTTCAAGATGAAAATTGATTTCTATTTATTTCGCTTCAAAGGTCTTGTAAAAATAAGCAATTATCATGACAATTTGTTATTGATAATGGAGGTTTCATTGACATGTCTCTCAAATTAAAGCTCACACTGCCTCCATAAAAGTGTTCAGCATCTGATTTATAAGCTTTCTAACTATTTCTTCTATTAGGCTTAGACACAGAGTTACTGGAGTTCTAAGTTAAGGGTCCTGGAAAAGAAAGAATGGTATATGTATGAAAAGTTAAGGTCCTGTGCTACACTGCTAAGTTTTTCCCCTTTATTATTTGTGCCATGTAACAAAATCCACTAGACTGTTACTGTCTTGTCTGTCCATGTATTCACAACATTTCTTGATGTATATATGGAGTGGTCTTCAATCAGAGTGAAGAACTTAAAGAGAAAGTCGATCATAATGGCATTTCTTAATAAGAACAAAATTAAGACTGGCTGGCCGCATACTTGTTCTATATCCACATGCTTTTTAGTTCATGTTTGTATTGCTAGTGCTGATTTGAAGTTTCGGAAATGGTGATCAACTATCAGTATCTTTTAAAAAACAAAATTGCTGTGTCCTCAGGATTATCTTTTTTAAAGATAACTTTTAAATTAGGAATTTAAAATATTAATTGGTTAAATTTTAAAATCATGTTATAAAAATTACATAAGCCCAAAATTATAAACAAAGTGTTTAGCCATTGATCCTTCTCTAAAGATTTGCTGTTTAACCAAATTTCTTGCCATTTTCCTTTGCACATCATGCACAATTCTTCATTCTTGGCAGGGCATGATTTTTGAAACTATGAATAATGCATTATAATGATTTACTTTCTCAAAATTATTCATGGCTTCTTATGATATTTTAAATTTTATGGTATTATTAGATTTTTAAACAAATATTTTCAAAGAGAGTTTGTTGAAATCATATTAGTTACATTTCAGAGATTCATTGAGGTGGCTTTCTCTTGCTTATGTATTTTCTCTGCACTCCATGCGCTTCGCCAATGTGGAATGAAATGAGATAGCTATTTGTCCCATGGTGCCCAAAATTCATGATAACAAAGGGTGTGTACAATTATTATAAAGTAGTAGATACCTTTTATTTCATTTGTATCAATGATATCAAAGTGAAGCAAGTTTATTGTACTTTGAAATCACAATAAAACAAGTGAAGGGACATGAACAGAATATACAGGAGAATTACCTGGTCTTCACCATATTGCTAATTTATATCAATGAAGTTAAAATTTAAACATCTCCTTTTTATCTACATCATATTAAAATCATTTATCATGAGTCATTAATTCTAATTTTAGGCTTGACTTTCTCTTTCTGAATGGCTTCATCCAAATTGTGTGGATTTTGAAGACTTAGATTATGAATGATTGTATCTTTGCTAGTCGACAAATTATGAAATATGATATTCACTGCTGGCATCAACCTGTCAGTAAGTACAAAAATAACTAAGACACAAATAACCTTTGCAAACTTTGAAGCTGTGTAATATTCCAATGTTGTTTTTTTCTTTGTAAATATACTTAAATCATGTAGGATGTTGTAAAATCAGTACGACCTTGTCTAGTCTTCAAACTTAAAATAAAACTTTTGAAAATCTGGGATACTTTTGAAGCAGTTGTAATTAAACACATTTGTAAGAATCACAAATTGTCTGAAGGTGAATCCCCACTACTCTTAACTGTAGATTTCGTTACATTTTCTTTGTGCAAAACATCTGAACAAATACAGAAAAAAATATAAATTATGATTGTCTTCAACTATACATACATTGATAGGAGATAAATTGAACTTCACAAATTATCAAAATAGATGCATTTGTCCTGCTACCTTTAGCTCTGGAAATTTTACTAGGATACTAACAATAATAATCAAAAAGATGACTAGTAATCCAATCTTTTTGTTTGTTTGTTTTTTGCCTAATATACATTTAAAATCTTGTGTTTCAGGACCCATCTCCTATTATTAATCAAATTCTATTGCTTTTATTTCTGTTTTTTTTTTAAGTCATGATTACCATAAGTCATAATGAAGAGATCCAGTCAGCGGTAAGCAATACAAACACTAATAATGTGTTTATTAATGAAACTAAACCTATTGTTTAAAGAAAATATAATATTTAGCTTCATCACAGACCCCATATCTGCTTTTCTGAAAGTTACTGATGAACTATTGAGCCTAATTCCCACTTTTTATATCTTTTGTTAGGGTTCAAAAAAATTAGGAAGAAAATTTAAGATGTAAAATGTTAATAACTACTTAGTTGAGCTTCAATGACTCTCTGATAGTTCTGGTTACTAACTTATTATACATGTTTATGTATACACACACTCCTATTTAATTTCATCTCAGTGTGAATATGTCAATAGAGTTCATTACTTGCTAAATTTTTGCACACACAAACATACACAGTGTGCTTTTATTAAGTAAATGATTATACATATTTATATTCCATAAGGCAAAAAAGAAGCAAGACAACATCTATAGACGGTAAAAATTCCTGGTGATAACACAAAAATTATTCAGTGGAAAATTTTCAACTATGAAACTTTTAAAACTGCTGATTCAAGATGAAAAATAAGAGGAACATTTAGCATTCTAAGAAGGAAAGTCTGACCATGATGCAATGTATTTTTAAAACTATTAATAATAACTTCATGAATAAAAAATATTCTCCCTACGTAACATAAAATTTTAAAACACTTCAGCTTTGAAAACATGATTTTAAATAAAGATTTTGGTAAAGAAACATTTAACAATCAAAGGATTGTTATTTGTGAAAATTTTTTTCCTTTAGCCTTTTTAGATACTAAAGCCCTTTAATCGGAGCAGGTAAAATGGAGGAATAAACCACATTGCTACTTGAGAAATAACTGAACTACTCCAAAACAGAATGTATTGTCATTTGCCTTTACAAAGAAAGAATACCTGGCACAAGTTGCATTTTTTTCTATTGATTTTGAAAGGGGAGATAGGATTCCTTGATTCTTTTGCACTAAGTGGCTATAATTCATATTGAATGTTTCAACATTGCCACCAAATAAAATGTTTTCCACACTAGACAAGTGGCACTTAATCAAAGAGTTATTTCAATTAGATGAATTTGGTAGCACAAATAGGAAAACATTTTTGGAAAAGACTCCTAATTTAGTTGTTTTTGCATGTCTTGGCCGGAGTACACTGAGTCATTTGAAAACACCAAAGTGTGGCAATAGGTAGAGCAGCATCGGCAAATGGTAACCGTGCTGCATGATCAGCATTGCATGTGGTGACTGTCTGTGATTGAATTTTACATTAAGGTCCTCAAAGGCATGAACCACACCTTTTCTTATTTATGTAAAATTACTGTATTGCTATGTATATATCCTCACATACATATGTTAATAATGATGTCAAATTGCAACATAACCTTACCCTGCTGCCACCTGGAAAAGAAGCGATGGCAATGAGACTGATGATGTATTCAAATAATACACCTTAATGGCCAGTATGGAAACAATGTTGTACTAACTTATATCACATCAGGCCCAAAGTACAGAGAACAAGTAAAGAAGGACAGCTATATGCATATGAAACAGAAAGAATTTTTCAGTGATAAATGACTTAAATAACATTGATTTACACATATTTTATAACTGTCACACTTTTTAATGATCATAAAGCTGAAATTTTAAAAAATAATTTACAGGGCCTGGCCTCTTAGAGAGCCATAGCAGGCCAGCATCTCTGGTGATGTGATTACTGTAGCTCTTCTCAAAACCACTGATATTTTCTGTCTGGGCCTAGGAAAGAAGAATCTCACCATGGAAGCACTAAATAATCAACTTTAAGCAGTTTAATTTCCTCAGTTTTCAAATGTCTTGTCATAATGTGGAAGAGTGCTATTTTTTTTTTCTTAAGAGCCAAAGTATCCTTCTCTTGACTGAATATGTTCATCCCAAATTCATATGTTGAAATCAACCCCCTTTCAAAGGTGATGTTATATAATAAGTGACCATTGGGAAGCTAACCAGGTTGTGAGGTGAGGCTCCATGCTCTTATAAAAGAGGTGAGCTCCCTATCCCCTTGCACCATGTGAGGACACAGCAAGAAGATGTCAGGTAAGGTCCAGGAAGTTGACTTTCACTCACCCATACTGGTACCATGAACTTGGACTTCTCAACCTCAAAAAGTGTGAGCAATAGAGTTCTGGATATGAGTTACCCAGTCTGTGGTATTTTGTCATAGCAACCAACCTTTGTTGTAACAATGGACTAAGACACATCCCTAAAAAAGAATCCTGTTTTTAGTGGTACCTTGAGATGGCCTGCTTGAAATCTGTACTGAGATTTCAAGATCGTAAAAAGTAGTAGAAATGCTTCTCAACCTTACAGTGAAGAGATATTTTGGTTTAAAGCTCTATTTTTTTTTTGTAATCAAATGTACTAGATGCAGAAGGAAGGGATGAGAAGGGGAAAGATGAGTCCTCTGTAAAAATTCTTAAAATGCTTTTATTTCAATTCCATTCCTCTGTCTGTGTGTTCCTGATCACCGTAGAAGGTATTTTTCTTACTCTGAGTCATAGAAGCTCAAAACCACTTCCACACGGTCTTGAACTTTTATCTAAATGGTGGTGTCTGCTATCTGCCTGGTATGCTGGGAGCTCAGTGTGAACCGACCTGTCCAAAGGGCGCTTGGTTTGGTGTAGCTCTAGAAGGGATGCGGTCTGGAGGCCTGAGAGGTCTTTAAGGCAACAAACATATCACACAGATAACTGACTTTTTCTCTGTGATAGATAAAGCCCCTTTTTCCCCCATAAAATAGTCTAGCAAGTTTTGCCCTGTTGCCTTTTATTATTTATTCTTCCCGGAAAGCTGCATCCAAGTATAGAGTATGAGCTGAAGGTGCACTTGCAGCATGAGAAGCTTCCTGTGGGGCTCTGCCCCTGGGGCACCCCATAATGTACATTCATGTCTTGTTTTTGTTAGTTTCATTTATTCATTCATTTGCTTGTTTGTTTTCATAGAATTTGTTGCCTGATTTTTATAAATGGACTTTTTAGTCACTTCTGGTTTAAAAATCCATAATCTGATTCCTCCCACACCTCCATTCTAGCCATTTAAACAATCTTTCAGAAACTCATTCTACTAAGCCCCTGCTTGAAAGTTTTCCTCCTAAACCTAATATCATACTTATACCGCCACATTATAGCATTAGACTATCATTCAGATCCCGTAAAATATTTAAATGTTCTCTGTTTCACTGGAGACAGAAATAAAAACTAAATTTTATCAAAGATAACACTGCAGAAACTATTGTGTTAAGATTAACCAACCTCTTTTAAAATAATTTTTTGAGCAAAATTTAAATACTGTGCAAAACTTTGGAAGAAAAAAGATACAAAGGCTGACTTTCAGGAGCTCACAGTCTGGACAGAGAGAGGGAGGTAAACAAGAAAGCAAATATATAAAATTATATTAGGCACGATGACAAAAACTATGCTCAAAGTACAAAGAGAACATAGAAACAGTAAATGAAATAGGTCAGGAAAGCACCCTGGACAAGGAGACGTGGGAGGTGACACTCAAACTGTCCGATTATATATTCAGGACACCTGTAACTTCCAGTTTCCTATTCTTGACAATCCAAGAATAGATGAACATGTCTTCACTGTAAAAGAATGAGAAGCTGGAAGAAGTTAGATTTGCCCACATTGCTGGGATATAATTTATACCGAGATCTTGAGTTTCTCCCACCCAGTTCAATATGCTTTTCTCTTTTTTTATGCAAGTAAAAGGATATTGAAAATGTATTTCTCTGCATATCTGGACAGTAACAATAGGAATGATGGACCTCAAGCCAAGTAGTTAATGTTTATTCTATAGTTTCTCATACTATCCTAAGTAATTTAATGTACCAGTATTACTTAATAACATATATTTGAAATAATTAATAGGTGTAGTACTGACCATCAGATGAATATATGAAGAAAAATCCACAAATAATTAATAGCTGCTGACAACTGTGACATAGATGATGGCAATTGTTTTAAGATAAGTAATAATAATAATCTGTTCTCCCAAGACACAGAAAATGTGCCTATCCCCATATGGAGAACATGAGATTGTTAAAGCAACCATCAAAAATACTTACATATAAGAAAAGATTGATACTATTGCTCAACAGATAAATCTCAGGTACTTCCAATGTTTAAAAAAATTCCAAATAATAGTAAAAAAAGAAACAAATCCCCCTAAGCTCCCCTTTTTGAGTTCTGGTTCCCAATATTTACAAGTTAATATACTCCTGAGTAGAAACCAAATTGATCAGTGAATAACATCTTAGAAAATAAAACTTGGATCCTAAAACAATTGAAGGAACCAACTTAACAATAAACAAATGGTATTATATTTTTCATTAGTGACTTTTCAATTAGTAGAATTAGGAGCTTAATTAGTGACAAATAACCTTGTGAAACCTCATGTAACCAGTAAATTAAATTTCTATAACTTGATTTAAATAGTCAATTCCTTGTCAATTATTCATCAGTGAACCAGAATAAGCTTACAGAATAAGCTGACAACTAGAATTAAGGGACCACCAACTCTTGGAAGCATTTGTTTAAATGTTTAATATTCTAAGTTGTATGCATTCAATACCTATATGTGTTCAAGAAAAGATGAAATAACCTATGCAAGTCTTTAGCAATTCTAGTGGCCAATGAATCTTACCCCTAATATATTAATTATATCCTTGTTGAACCTATATTTTTCACTAAAATCAGAAAACTGGCAATTAGGGTCTTTGTATGATTACTCAATTCTTGTCCTTTTCAGGACAAATTCTTGTCCTTACCTTCTCAATGTTTTAAATGACATTCTGAAAATGTAAGACATCAAACTGGATAAGCTATGTTGAATGTATTGAAAAGATAGCTTACAACCCTTATCTTGCTTACCTTTTAGTAAACTTACTTTACAGCAGTACCTATCAACTTGAAGAATGTTCAATCTGTACTTTAGTATGAGGATCTGATTATCTCTAATGTGTTTCTGCACAATGAGTTATTCCAGGTCTTGATTTAGGCCAATATCCTTTTCTTTCTTAAGCACATTGTCATATATGCCTCTTGTTTTTTTTAGAAAAACATTTTCACAGTAAATAATGAATTGAAACCTGTGCTGCAGGCACTCTCTCATCGAAGAAATTTATCTAGAATCTACTAAGAGAAAAATAAAAGGACCCATGAAAATATCACTGTAAGATTTATGTGCAGTGCATCTGTGTCTGGTTGAGCTCTTTGTGCTATGCTTGAAACCAGCCTCTTTCCCATTTGGCAAGCTCCAATCCTGAGAAAGACCTGTCCACAGAAAGTGCCTTTGTGTGCATCACATTCCCAGAAAAAGGTCTCTCATGCTAATTATAATGAGCTGGACACAGGAGTTTGATTCGTTCCAGTGCCTGTCTACCGTTTACATCAATGACAACCTTCCAGTTTGGGAGTCTATAAATATTTTACAGTTTTGCAATACATTTAGCATTATTCTGAAATTATCCTACCCTAGTAAAATTTTAAGCATAAAAGTCATAATTCTACCTTTTATTTCCATCTCCCTTACACTGATTGTGGTATCAACCGGGACTTCATAAGAGCACTTTCTGAGAATATAGAGCACTTTTTCTTTTCTGCCTCTTAACCCTGCCTTTAAAAATGGCTAGAATAGTTACAGTAAGGGTGTATCAGGTATATCATTTATTGAATGAAAAAAGTAAAACAAAATTCTAGAATCTATATTCATTTGATAGGCTTCTACTTAGTGACCATGCAACGTGGCTGGGACTTATGGAACCACAAAGCCAAAACTAAATGTAGGTTCTACCCTAATTCAGGGCTTTCTAATGATGATTGTGGAATATGGGGCAGAAAAGACATGCAACTTACCTCCTCATAAGAACAAGCTCTTTTATTACATTGACAAGTTTCAGTAGATGTTTAGGATCTTATTTCTGACTCTTCCTGCAGAAAATGTTTGAAGTTTGTGACCCATTGAATCTGCCAAGATTTACCTTTTCATATTATCTAGAAAAGATTTGAACTAATTTTTCCTTCAAAGTATATTTATTGGAGTAGTCAATCAAAAACAATAAAAAATGTATTCAAGGACACAAATAAAATCAAATATTGTACATTTATGCTATAGTTTATGTTTTACCTTGCATATTACTGAAAAGAATGTGGATTGAAAGACAATGTTGCAAACTTGGATAGATGATTCCACTGAAACGTTCATTAGAACACTGTTGTAAATTCATGAGGGGTGACATATCTTCTAGAAGGACTCTTAAAATATTAAAGCACATGCACCTATGTTAGCTTCTGGTTGGAGGACATTTACTCCTTGGATTCACATGAAAATAAAAGCAAGGGTTACTCAATGCAAATCATATTTCTTTCTGTTACCATGTCCCTGTGGTGTTTTCAGAATTTATGTAATGCTGCCTAAATAAAAATGTAATTGGACCCATCACAAAATCATGCTCTGAATTAATAACTATGGCTCCACTGCAATTTAGTTTAGAGAACATTGATTAGAGTAGATTCATTCCAATGGAATGGTTTCAGTATTATGAGTATTACTCATATTATTACTCAGTAATACTGAGTATTGCTCAGTATTATTCAGTATTACTATTATAATAAAAATAGTAATCCATTTGAGAGCCATATTCTTACCTCTGCCACCTATTTTTTGTCCAACGAAAAAGTTATTCATAGACTCAAACATTCTGACATTATTCATAGACTAGAAAAATATAAACTTTAATATTATTAACACATTCTAAGTTCATTGTTGTACAATGCAAATTCGACTTTCAAATATAAATCCTACAAAGTCTCTCTAGGTAGTACACCAGGTACTCTGCAGGCTTCTGCAGCTTCTGTTGACAAATACCAGGTTCTTCCAATTGTTTATACACCTTCTTTAGATTGATAGCCCCAAAGCACCCAGGTGTGAAAAGAATTAATATTATTACTATCATCAGTTAATGAACTTAGAATTGCCCTCAAAAAAAAAGAAGAAGAAGAAAAATATCAAGTTTGGCAATCAGATAGCCTTGAATTCACATCTCAAATTGTCTTTGGGAAACTTTTACTCTGGAAATGTGTGAATATATACTCAGTAAATTTGAGTTTTTTTGATGTTGTTTTTTCTCTCCTTGTAGCAGACATATTTTTTCACAGACCATAAACTTAAGTGTAAAAAAAAAGTTATTCTTTATATTTCAGTTAATGTCCCCCTCAAAAATTAAGAAATTTAGTCATTCCCCATAAAACTTAGTTTCTTCAGGGATTTCTAAATTATCTTATGGATTTTTCAAATTCACTAATTTCTCCCTGCCCATCATTCACCTGGGTTTGAGTCTAAGCTTCCAAACATATAGAAGACCATGTGGGTTAGGGAGCAAGGCACCCCCATGTCTCCATTTCACCTGGCATCTGCTGCGTGATCCTTTTAATGGAGTCTCTAACATCATTTGCACTGGTGGCCTTCCCAATCCTGCCACTTGTGCTCCATATACTTTCAAAACCCACTGCCCTTGGCCATGACCGTTCCCACTGCCAACCTTTGCCTGGCCTGACACTGGGCCTTCTGTGAGCGACTGGGATGATTCATGTGAATGCAAGCTCCATGTGGGTGTGTGTGCAGTGCCGAACCTTGTGCCTACCCAGACATCTATTCTATAGTAGCTATAGTAGATAACTATTGAGTTGAGTGAATGAATGAATGAATGAATGAATGAACGGACAAATGAGTGACTATAACTTCTCCTGAGTTTCTCCTTGGGAAAGAAGATTAGGAGCTGCCCTCATAACTTCATCTACCCTGAAACTCATTTACCTCTGCTGCAAGCAGCCAAGAAAGTGTGACATAAGTATATCTGTGAAGCTGCTAACTCCCAGAATTCAGGACTGGCAGTGGGTCATAGGTGCCTTCTGTTCTTGATTGTAGTCCTTTGTATCACCAAGGAGAAGACAGAGCTGAGCAGATGCTCCCCCAAAGCAGAAAAGCCTTTCTTCCCTCCACCATTCTTTCCTCCCAAGCTCAGAGGGCCTTGGCAAGTGTCAGATGTAGGGAAAGTAGCTCATTCTTTGGGAGTTCTCCCCAAATTATTTCTGTGTGTCACCTGGACTATATTTTTTCTGCTTTAACATGAAATTAAAGAATTGGAAGAAAGCCATGATTTTAGATATGAAGACCTGTGGGAAGAGGGCACATTCATTATTAATCAGTGTATCATTTAGCCACATGAATCAACACAGGTGTCTGAAAACTTTCTGGGCTGCAGTTTCCATCTGGGTAAGATGAAGGGGTTGAGTAATTTGCAGATCAATAAAGCCCTTACATTCTGGAAATTTTATTAAATTAAAGCAATGAATTATGACATAATACATATTTTTGTCTTTGAAAATGATAGATGAAATGGCAGTAATTCTATATTTAATAAGTTTGTGTTAGATTAAGTAGTTCAAAATATATGTGAAAATTTTTAGTAATTATAGTTTGCTGGAAAAAGAAGAACTTATACAAATATATTCATATTTACTAAAATAAATGTCATTTTATAGTTATAATTGCTAGTTACAATTTAATACAGAAGGAAGTGATACATAAATGAAGAGAAACTAAAAGTAAAACATTTTGACCTTTAAATCCCTCCCCATCTCTCTCCTTCCTCCTGCATGCATGTATTTATTTTTCATTCTGGACTTTTTTCACTTGTAAATTCAGAAATATCTGGCGAAGGTGGAAAATCAACACTTGTAAAGGTTTAACTCAGCTAAAACCATAAGTCTCCGAATTCACCACCTTTCTTAGTTTAGAGAACATGTTTTCAAAGGAGACCTTGAAATGCCCAGATGTCCAATTGTTCCTGACAAGGGTGCCAGTATGCAATTGTAAAGTTTAACATATGAAAACAAAACAGAAGTTAGCAGTCATCTTTCATTGCTGTCCAAGTGGCTAGGAAAGCCTGGAGCACACAGAACTTCTTTAATACTGCTTGTTCAAGGCAGAGGCAGCATTTTCTAGAAGCCCCTGGTAGGAGTATGTGCTGTGGTACATCTTTCTAATTTGGGCAGCACCATAGCTGTGCCAACCAGACCTTTCAGTCACAGCCCTCATCCAAGTGCCTCTAGTCCTTGTCCCCTGGGAAGGGCCACTTAGTCTCATGGAAAGGTTCTCTAGAAACCTTTGTGGGAATTGTGTTCCTACAGTATAGCTACAGATAGATGTGGCTCCAAGGGAATAATACCCTCCCAGGAATCTCAGACAGGGAAAAAAAAAAAAAGAGCTACATCTTATATGTTTCTCTTGGTCTTTCTCAGTCTTGTTTTTACCAAAGAAAGCATGGTTAGGTGTAGGGCAGGGGGAAGGGGGAACCCTGATTTGGGCACTGGAAAATGAAGAATTACGATATTTGAAGCGCAAAATACATTTCTGTGATGAGATGTAGATACTGTTTGATATGTGTGTGCAAACAAAATATTTAATGGGACTCCCTGGGGGTGCAACGGGTTAAGCGCAGCACTATGAAGCTATCCAGAGCCACTGCAGCAAGAGTTTGGTACCCAGCCAGGGAAATTCCCACATGGCGCAGCAGACCTCTCCTGTCTCACCTGCTGCTCCCGTCAGCAGTGTATTTCAGTCGATCTGCCTGTTCTGCTCCCCAACACCCACTCTGTCTCTGGTGAATCCTCTCACCACCCCCACACCTCTGGCCTACAACCCTGCTTATATGCATAAATAAATAAATATTTTTAAAAAATTTAAGATGCTCTTTCCCAAATTACCCTAGATGATAGGATTTTAATACAGTATTAGAACAGTAAATCCAGCTCACCTAGTATGAGCAAAATCCCAGGACCTGTGGGCTCTTTAAATTCCTCTTTTCTGGCTAAAAGAGGCTATGGAAGCGTACATATATCCTTTTTTTTTTTTTTTCCTTTTCCTTTTCCTGCAATTTCCTCTACCACTCTGAAAACTAATAATATGGTTTTCTATATTGGTTTCATGTGGCTCCTTTTCTGACTCCTGCCCTAACATAACCTATATTGGGCAACAAACACATCCTTTGTTTCTTACTTGCTATACTATTTATTCCATCAGTTATCTACTACCTGGGGATGACCACACTCCTGGGGCTGCTGTCTTACACTGGGATCTCTATCCTCCATGTTTGTAGGTATAGATTCCTAAGAACTCCAGGCCTAGAGAAAATAGAAGTTTGACTTCTGTTTGCCTTACTCAAAAATCACCTACCTATCCAACTGTCAAGCATTACTCCCATCCTCATATCTTTTTAAACTTGGCCATTTCCTTATTCTTAACGGGCCATTATTTTCCGAATCAGGAAGGAAGGTGGAAATATCAGCTCTACAAACAAGCTTCCCTCTGTCCCTCTATATGCCTTGCTTTGTTTTCCTCCTGACCCCACTCAAAGAGCTCCACCTGATGGCCTTGCTCATTAAGGCACATCTGAATTAGTAATAAAGTACAAGTTCTTCAGGAATTCTTGCTGCTGGGAGGTATGGAAGATACAGAGAGGTTAACATGGCTTCTCAAAGAACTACCAGAAAAGAAAGGTATGTTTGTTCTTTAAGAGATGGAAATAATAAGAATTTTTAGGCATCCCTGGTGGTGCTGAGCTGTGGAGCTGTTGGCAGCCACAACACGAATTCAATTCCCGGCCGGGGAGATTCCCACATGGCGCAGCAGACCTCTCCTGCCTCGCCCACTGCTCCCCTCAGCAGTGTATTTCCGTCCATCTGCCTATTCTGTTCCCCACCCTGACTCTGGTGAACCCTCTCACTCCCACACCTCTCGCCTGTACCCCAGCTTGTATGCATAAATAAATTAAAAAAAATTTTTTTTAAATGAATGTCTTTTTAAAAGCCCTTATGGCAACAAGTATTTTGTCATAACTGTTGTAAGGCAAAGTTAGCCATTTCATTAGTCAACCCAGTGTTTTGTCTTGGCAAATTGTGTCAAGAAATGTGTAAATCTTACACAAGTTTCTAAAATTAGGATAATACATGGGGTTGAGGAGGTATGTTATGGTGGTAACCACAATAGTAGATTAACAAGGAAGTGTTCTACAGTGAATAGCGAAAGTGTGATAACATTATTTCATATTTTTGCCGGCAGAGAAAAATAAGTGTATGAGGGGGAATAGAATCCATAGAAAATAAGGCCCCATGGAATCCTCACTGTGGAAGTGCCACAGGATGGGGACAACTGTGGAGTGAAGGAAAATACCAGAAACGGAGGTGGGGAAGGGTGCACTGAGAAGTATGTGTTTAGCAAAAGCAGGTAATGGTTTTAAAAGAATTGAGAGAAACCAACTACAGTGTTTAAGGAAGTTTTCTATGGTTCCATGCATCTCAGTGTTTCATTCCCAGTGCTCCCTGACTGACTTTTACCATCATCAACAGCACCACCACCACTTGCATGTGGAGCCATAAATGTTCCTGCTTCATGTAGCGAAGTCCTCTCTCCTGTCTGCTCAGGAGAAGGGATTTCTTCTCAAAGTGTTCCACTGGAGGATCCAGCCATCCTCAGCTATGAAACCAGCTAGCAGGGAGTGTATATGTGTGTGTTATGATGCAGAGATTAAAAAAACTCACTTAGCGGAGTATTCTTCTTTTATCCCCTCAAAAAAATCCTAACAGACTGTCCCTTTGTTCAGAGAACGGCTTGGGGTGCAATGCTAAAAATTCCTGTTGGGGATCTTTTGGTTTGTAATGTATTTTGACCAAGTGAGCTTTTTATCTCTGCCTTGGTAACCTTAGCCTTATCACTCAGCTGGGAGCCAGCTGCCTTCCCTCAGGTGCCATTCTGACAGACACAACAGACAGCCTTCTCCCTTCCTATCACACACTTATCTAGAATTCCTTGGAGTGAGGAAGCTCTCTTGGGATATTTACTCTGAGAGGCAGAGGAAAAGTCTTTGCTTCAAAGATTGAGCTGCTATTTCCTGCAGCTAGACCCACACAGACTAGACGACAAGGTGAAGCCTGGGAATCTGAGATTCCCTCACGCTTCTCATTACACAGCGGCCTACAGAATGATGTTCAAAGGTGCAGCCCAGTCTCTTTCATTACAATATCTACACATTAACGTCGTTGAAAGTGGATTTCGAAGTGAGGGGTAGATTTAAGGTACTACCTCGTGACTGGGCATGAATCTGACTGGTTTAGACCAGTTTGTTCTAGTTGAGCGGAATTACAGCAATAAACAGGCCATTCATAAAGTACAGAGTGTGTGTTCATTGTGGCAGCATATTTTGCTTAGAATCTTTTAAATTATGCCATGAAGAATTTGGGCATAAATCCACTTCAAACCCTTGCTCTGTCTCAGGGGTGGTCAGCATAAAGACATGTGCCAAAAATTCTGTGTGGGCTAATTTTAAGAGTCTTTCTCCTGCACCACATTTAGAATTTTATCCATTACTACCTACAAAAACCTACCTACAAAATTCCATCATACACCAGTCCAATCCACACTTTCACAAGAACGTAATAGTTGGTGCTTTCTTTTTCTCAATCCAATCTGAACTCTTTACCTAGACATCAGTTTATAGTTTCCTAATTCACAGCCTAGCATGCCACAAAAGAAGATATTGAATTCTTGACATTCTCATTTTATAAGGTCACCAATGCCGGCAAGATGATGTGATTTTTTGAAGCAGGTCCATTGTCTTGGGCTGTGTAAGAGGTCAAGGAAAAGGAGTATTAATTGACAACTGAAAGTTAACTAAAATAATAATGGGCAGCTCTAATATTTATTGCACTTGCTGTGTGCCAGCACTAGAGGAAGAGCTGCTTTTTATCTCACTTAATTTAATATTAATTTATCTTGTTTAACTCTGATAGGAGGCTTGTAAGGTGACAGTAATATTACTTGTATGTTATGTAGGAGGGAACTACTACAGTAAGCCCTGCTATTGTAGAACAGAACAAGACCATCAACCTCACACTGTGACCAGGGAACTCATATTCTCAAACATTGTTTACCCGACAATCTCCCATTCATTCTTTAAGCATTCTTTCTCTACTTTGTTAAGTTTCTTTAGACATTGGGGGGAGGGGAGGACAAAACCAAAAATCATATCACTGATTTTTATGTCAAATTATATTCTCAAAATCAGTTTATAATTTTAGATGTACACATTATTTCCCTGAGATCTCTTGCTTTCACGTAATTTTAATTCATAAAAGTCTGGTCCATAGATGCTTGGGTGTTTGGGATAAATTTGCAAGCAGAAAAATGTTTTTCAATGGAAATTTAAAATGTCCAGACATATAGATTGTTCATTTGCAAATGCTAAAGACAGGAATTTTAACAATCGTTTGTTTAAAGCAATGTGACGGACATGGCATAAAACAGATTAAAACAAACACATTGTAAATTCTTGCTCTTGACTCCACATGGGCTCACTGTAGTTAGATATGTCAGGGATAGCAGTGTCAAAGGGCAGCTGTTGATGTCAGAAACACAGGAGGACATCTCCACATCCAGCAAAACAAGACATGCCTGTTCTCAGGGCCTGCACTGGCCAGACTCCTTCCTATCTCTGTACGGCTACCCTACAGATTTCCTCCTTATCTTTCTAAGTTCTAGAAACACACAGTAATGACTGGAGTCTGTCAAGCACTGTTTTTCCAGCTTGAATCTAGTGACCAAAGGCATCTGTCCTATGCTGTTTGATTTCTGGGTCTCCTCACCATCTTCAAAGGCATTTTAGTTGAAAAGAATATAAAGCACAAGCAAGCTTTCATTCCAGTCCTCCTTAATAAAAAAGCCTCAGTTTCATTCAGAGTTCAAGTCCTCAAGGAAGACAGGCTCCTTACTTTTGTGTCCATCCTGATTATCCACTATTCATTTTGTCTGCAAAAAGGAAGGGTAGAGCTGGAGTGTTATCTACTTCCGACTGGCCAGTAAGATGTTATGGAATCATCCCCATGGAGGGGGATGATAAACACAAATTTTAAAGCAAGAAATTGTAAGAAAAAGTGATTTTTTCTCTCTTTCTCTTTTCTTCACCAACCACCCCCCACCCCTCCTCCTCACATGGTCCTTTGGAAGCTCTGAGAAAGAAGAAATTAAATTCGTCCAGGAAAATTATTGCAGAAAACCCAGGAAAGCCTCACAGAAGTGGTGACATTAGACCTAGACCTTGAAGAGTAATGGGAACCTATTTTTTTTTAATGAAATAGAAAGTATATGTAAAGATACCAAATGAAGGTATGCTTGGTGGGGAATAATGTGGCAAGAGGAGTGAATCCATAGGGCATATGACAGAATTTAACTGGGAAGAGCTGACTGAACCTAGATTTGAAATATTCCTAAATATCCTACTTAAGTACGTGGACTTATCTTGAAGCACCTGGAAGACAGTGAAGACTTGAACCGATTGCTTTAGCATATAGATTATACTTTCATGATAAAGACCAAAATAATAGAGTTTTAAAATAAATGAAGTCTCATTCATCTCTCACAAAAACCTGAGAATAAGCAATCCACTGGAGACAGGACGGAATCTTACTGGTAGAGTTTCAGCCTCTTCTCACTTTTTCTGCCATCTTAAACAGGTAACCAAAAAAGGCTCATCTAGCTCCCACTGTCACATCATCCCCCAGTGAGCAAAGAAGATGAAAGGATTAGAAGAAAGAAGTCACAGTTGTTGTTGTTGTTGTTGTTTTTGTTTTCTTTTCAAGTCCCAAACCAGAAATTGCAACCATCAGTTCCTCAAAATTGTCTTAGATGGAAGCTAGTCAAATGGTCACACTCAATACAAGAGGAGCAGGAAAAGCTGCAGCTCAATAGGAATCTCCACCTTGCAAAAGATTGGAATTATTGTAACCATGTTTAATAAACTACTTTTAAAATAGTCTGGAGAGGAGATCAATTAGGGTACTCTTATGCAAGCAAGATGGGGCTGCTGAGCTGAATGGAAGCCATGACTGTAGAAATAGTGATGAGGAAAGCAATGTTATGGACCACTGAGTGAATGTCTGGATTCAACTCCAATTTGAGTGTGCATGGAGGTTTCCCCAAATCAACAAACAGACACTAGCAGTGTATCCAAGAATTCAAATTAAACAGCTCAATTCTGGCACTGTCTACATAGGGATAGCATCAGATTCCATTGGCTGAGATTCATTCACCAAAGACTAACCTCCTCTTCAGAGTTAGGCTAATTGTAATCCCAGGCTGTCACCTGTGCTTCTGACCATTAACCATAAATCAGAGGTCCCTAGGACCTCTCCTCAGGTTTGCTTAATTTCCTAGAGCAGCTTAGAGAACTCAGGAAATCTATATGTTCACTAGGTGATTGATTCCTTAGAAAGGATACTAACATTTGCAAATCAACAGCCAGATGAAGAGATAGATAAGGTGGGATGTTGGGGAAAGATGTGGAGTTTCCATGTCCTTTCCAGGTGTGCCACCCTCCCAAATATCTCCACATGTTCACCAACCCAGAAGCTCTGTGAAGTCCCCTACTCTGGCCCGTTTTTTGATTTTTATGGAAGCTTCACTAGATAGGCAGCGATGATTACCATTAGCAATTAATCTTAATCTCCAGCCCCTCTCCATGACTTGGAGGTCCAGAAGTGGAACTGGAAGTTCCAACCCTATACTCGTGTGATTGGTTCCTGAGATTCCATTCTCCATCCTTAGGTGCTTCTACAAGTCACCTAATTCACATAATGAAAAACATCTTTATCACTCCCAGCAATTTGAAAATTCCAAGGGTTTGGGAAACTGTGAATCAAGATCTGTGAATGAAAACCAAATATACAGAGACATAAATTTGGTCATGTGAGCAACCAAATGAATAATTTTCTTATAAATCACAATGTCATGGTCATACATCAGAAAGACCCAACAGCTGGCATGTCCAGCATCGAGGAGGCGGGTGTTGTCAAAAGCATGACTTCTGTCTACTTTACTAAATCGCTCCACTGAGCAGCAACTGGGAACAGTCACTTCAGGCAATCTTCTTTTGTAATCGAGTATTAACTTATGCTCTTTTGGTCACTGTGAACATAATGACAGTGCCCCTCTACTCAGTACCACAGAGCCCCCCAAGCCCAAAAAGCCAGGCTTACTTGATGAACATGTTGGACTCACACAGAGGAGGTTAATTAGTAGTAAGATCTGCATGTGCGACTGCCTCTGGGGCACTTCATGCCATTGAATGATTCCAGTCTGAGTGTTACCAACATTTTTATTTTTCAGACTGACTGCTACAATTCTCTGTGAATTATGAACTCATAAGGCCATTTGTTCATGTTCTTTAGTGTACACAGGGAAAAGCATAACCTTCGCCCAGCTGTCTGACGATTCCCAAGATCTAAATTAAGCGCGTACTTCATGACTCACTGCTAATATTCTCTGGCTCCAAGTCAAGAGTCCTTGCCCCTCTATGTGTTCATGAGAATAAGAATTTAGAACATAATTATATTAAAAATGTGATAGACTTTCACCTACCTTTCCAAACTTTTCATGTATATTTTTTAATCACTGTGCTTTCACAATTAAGTGAATTATCCTATCATTATAAAAGATTGATCTCATTCAAACATCCAGTATTACTAAGTATATTGAGAAGGTGCCGCTCAGAGAGGACTTCTACATAGACAGAACTTCCCCTTTTTTCTCTGTGTAAATAGTTCTTGTTGCCACTGTTTCTATAGCTGGGCTAGTTTGGCTCAAAGAGTTTTCATATCTCTGATCCTCTATGAACTCTACTCCCTGTGACCCTCATACCAATTCAAATTTTTTTTTCATCTGAAAGCATCCTACTTATCCTTAAAGGCCTACTAGAAAGGTCACTGTCAGAGTTCAAATTGCTTTAACAAATACACCATAGACTGAGCATATTTCTCACACAGCAAACATGTATCAAACAGTTCTGGAAGATAGAAGTCTAAGATCAGGCATCAGCAGTTCTTGTGTCCGGTGTGGGCTCGCTCACGGGTTTGCAGATGGCCGTCTTTCTTTGTTTTCTCATGTGGCAGAGAACAGAGAGAGGAAGCAAACTCCCTCAGGTCTCATCTTATAAAGACAAATCCCATTCGTGAGGTGCCATTCTCATGACCTAGCTACCTCCCAAAGGCTCTGCCTCCTCACATTAGGGGTTAAGCTTTCAGCATACAATTTTGAGGGGACACAAACATTCAGTCTGTAGCAGTCACCTTACCTTTAAAACAGGCAAATTGAAAGCAGATTGGGCAAATATAATGCTTAATCTCACTGTTCCTTTATTCCTCCTGCCTACCCTTCACTTCATTAAAGATGACTACTTATTTTCAAATCGTGTTACCAACAAGATATATTATTTCTTTGATATTTTAAACTTTATGTCCACTCTCTCACCACAGTCTCCCATTCATTAGGTTCTCTCTCTTCCTTATCCTCATACAATTATTCTTTATTCACAATCATACCTTCCTTCCCTGCATTGAGGGGGTTTATCCTCACTAATGTGGACCATATCTCATCAGCATCCTTGACTCCCCCAACAAAAACATACTGAGTCCTGGCACAAAGTAGATTAAAAACAATATTTATTGTACAATTGAGTAAATTTTCCTTTCCCCTTGTTTTGCCATGTGCTTTCAGCACACAGTTATCTTGCAGGTCTCTAAATTTAAACCAGTCTTCAAGGTCTATATCTGAAACATTTCTCTCCAGATGAGGGGGTTGTGGAGGGGAAGTTGGTGGCCAGGGTCGGGGAGAGAAGAAGGGAGAGTCACAGTGCTATACAGATCTTGCTATGACATTTTCTTCATTTCCAGTTCCTCATGGACTCCCAAAATAATGTTGTTTAGTACTCTTTTGCATTTTCTTGGTCAGTTTCCTCTCCTCTGCTTTGGTTTATAAAAGTCTGCAGTGATGGTCTAAATCCAAACCATTACCACTTTTTTCAGTCTCTCAGACCCATCAGAACAGAGGAAATTGAGGTTATTAGGGCTCCCTGCTGCCCTCAGCCAGCTTCATCTAAGCCCCATTATTGCAACCTCCCTCCCCTTTACTCTCAAAGCAATACTGCTCTTGGGCAAACTCAGCCCCTCCTCCTCTGTTCTGAAGCTGAGGACATCGCCTCATCCGCATCTCCCTTGCTCTTCTATCACTCCTTTCTCTCTTTGGTAGCGTAAAATGAAAGGTACCACGTTCAATAGTAGGCCTATATATTTTAATTCTTTGATATCAGAAAGATAATCCTTATTAGCATATCTGTGACTTGATTTCCCTATAGGGTAAATGGGAGTAATAATATCACATTCTCACTTGCCTATATTTCCTCAGGTTTAAGATATAAAATAAATAAAAATCCTGGAGTTTCTAATTTCCATCACATACCATTGTCAGAAATGGAATTTATGTCATTTAAAATCATTAATTCATTTGCATTTGGTCTATTTTTTTCATAAAAGAAAATCATTGTGTATCCACAGGGAAAGGAGCTATTGACACACTACCTTTGACTCAGTAAATTTAATTCTAAAGGTCACATTTTAAAATATTTACTACAAACTAAATGCAGACTTTTATGAACCAAAGCAAACTAATGGAGTCTCTGATGTGAGCAAAAATAATCTGTAAACTGAGATTTAACCAAAGGGTGTGTGTAGTATATACCTATAAATACAGAGTAGGGAATGTGAACTGCAAAATCAAATAAAGTCACTGTAACTGAAAAGAAACTTGCATGAAGACTTACACAAAGACATTTCAGATGTCTTTAAACACTGAGTACCTTTGCTTAGAGGGTTAGCACAAATATTTTCCATTTAGCCTCAAAAATGTGTGTGTGTATACACAAGAGGGCAAAGCAATTAGAAGAAAAAGACAAGAAATCGTTTTATAAAAGTGGTGGATCTGTTTCCCTTTCAATATAATTGCTAAAATAAAAATTACAAAATCTCCAGAAGACACCTTTTTACTATGCTTGTTTCATAAATGGCAGTGAAGCATGACAGAGGAAAGGCTTCATGAAGATCACGTAGCCTATTAGTGCTGGAAAGGGAATTGAATTCAGGTCACCTAACTGCAAGCCCAAGACTTTATCCTTACACTAACACTTGTACATTATGAAAAATGCAATAAGAGAAAGCCCCAAAGCTCACTGAACTAAAGTCAACAGCTGTTCTCCAGTCATTAGTTTAATGAGAAAATGTTACATTTCATGGGGAGTCTATTTTCAAATTTCATTTTCTGGCCTTGAGGTTCCATCTTTTCTTAGGCTGCAGGGTGAAAAGAGTTGTCCCACTGCCCACCAGAAAAAAGCCCCATGCTATCCCTTCAGGGCTCCACTTTGCCTTAGTTAGGATCAGCTTTCCTTGAGAATTTACAAGATCCCCACACCAGCACAGAAGCAGTCAACAACTTTTGAACCTAAATGTATGTGTCACTTCTAGAAAATCTAATTTTCTAGAGTTTCTAGAAAGACAGAGTTTCTATGCAGACATAATGTAAAACTAGGCATTCTAAGGATTTTCCCCCCAAAATATTCAGAAGATAAGCTGCAGATATCTGACAATAGGAAAGCCTGCTTAACATATATCCTAGGTGTGGTCCAGGAGATTAGATTTACTGTGATAATTAGTCTCTCAGGTCCCTAACTATGGGAATTTGTTTGAGGATTCTTTAAAAAAAAGACTACTTGGTGAAATGCATTAAAGTTTCAGTCAATGTATGGCACATAATGTGTCCATACAATTCAGTATTTCTGTTTGTGTTTTTTTCACATACTGCCAGTGATCTTGATTTTACATTTTGCTGATTTAAGCAATTATTTCAACAGGTTATCACAGTTTTCATCGTGTCTAAAATAATTCAACAATTTCTTTCACAAATAAATATACACAAAAAATGTCCAGACATTTCTCTGCCCACTAAGAGTTACAATGCACCAAAGAAAATGCATATATATGTACCTATAAAAACACACATATATGTATATGTATTTGAATTTTAATTATTTAAAAGTGTGATATTTCTTTTTAAATATATATTTTTATTTATATCGTTTACATTATTGTGTATTTCCTGTAAAATTTCCACCACCAATTCAGCCGTGAAATGTCACCATAGTCCCTTGTGCTTTTCTCTCCCCCATTTCGATCCCTTTTCCTCCCTTTTTCTTTGAAATATTTAACTTATTTTCAAAGTTGATAGTTTTCAATGTCTTCTACAGATTTACAAGAAATTTGTCTCAATTAAACCAAAAATTAGCTTATAAATTTTCCCTTATTTAAAATAATTAGTGCCACATCTTTCAACTCACTTAACATCAGAAACTACATCCAATTATGACTCGAAAATCTGACATTTTTCAGTGCCAAATAAATGGTTTCTTTTTAGTACACACCTAGGTAGAAATCATTATACTGTTTACTGTTGAACAATTACCCTGCAATATTTCTCAGCATGGAAATTGAATAGATAAAAATGACAAAAGGAGAATTTGACCCACTATTTGATAACCTGGATTTTGAATAGAAAACGGCCTGCTCGATCAGAAACCGCAAGTACTCATTGCTAATGTAATACCTTATTTGTTCCTACAATGTTTACTAGTACACAAAGATAACCTCAGTCTTCAAAATTTAATGCAGCGCATTTCCATCAGGGTAGACTAAATTAAATCAGTAAATATCAAAGATTTTAGTTTATCAATTCTCTAAACATAAAAGAGTATTGTTATCTCCATTAAGCTATCGATATGCTATTACAACATAGTTCTATATGATTAAATATTTTCTCCCATTCATTTATGCAACTCTCAATTATAGAAAATGAGATGTGTTTTATTAATAAGTACATGGCACATATAAAACTTAGGTCATACCTTGTATTTGAGGTAGTCCCACACCTAAACAGTACATTAGTCAGGTTTTCCATTGTTATACATCTGCAGTTTATAGACTCTGGATTTTTTTTCCTTGTACACTTATAAGACACTTAATCTCAAATAATGTCTGCAATAGACGTACATTTCATTTTCATTGAGTATTTGTCTTCTACATCATGCATGTTCATACTTTACATACAAATACTCAAATGCAATAATCAAAAACTCCATTTTATGAGTCTGTTGGCTTTTTAATGAATAGTGGATCTTTGTTTTTTTTTAAGATACAAACCTAAAATGACTCTCTTGCTCATTATTTTATTTTTCAATGTTGTTTTTCACCTAAGTATGGAAAATAACATAACACAATAATGAACTGATTAAGGCTTCCCACAGAGCAGGGCAGGCTTAGTTTGAGACTCTGGTAAAAATCCTTTTCATTTTTTTTTAAATATGCATGAAACATCAATGAATGTTTTAGGCTTGGCTAATTGATTATTCAGAATCTACATTTGCCAACTGGTGTTCTTAATACCTTCAGGCTTAAGTGAATATGAGACAAGAAATCTCAGTTGGATTTTTCCTAATGTTGTTATTATGTTTTTAATGTAAATTATTATTATCAACATTAAACACAAAGCATAGAACATTAATTTTCAGTGTTTAAATTGTCTTTAATGTTAGTTACTTTATCAAATAATGTCATATGGCTACTCACCTGAAAAGTTTCCTTTCCTATAGCTAGCAGCAAACATTTAATTCCACAATACAGGACATTGCCAGTGAGGAAACGTTCTATGTTCAAAGAGATTGCATGTCCCTCTAGATCCTTTATCTTTCTTGGTGGGATCAATAAGACCTGGCAGAGAGTGTTTTCCATAGAACCAAAAAATATCTAATGAGCAGTAATAATTTCATGCTAAACAATGAATTACTGTACAGAAAGGAAAGGTGTAGTCAATTCTCATGTGATCTACAGCTAGATGCAAAAGTTGGCTACTTAATTTACAGATCCAGGGTCAACTAACATTTATAGCTCATTGTTAAATTATTAAGAATTATAAGACAGGGCCTCCCTGGTGGCCTACAGGTTAAAGTCTCAGCACTACCACCGTCTGTGGAAGCAACCTGAGTTCAATCCCCAGCCAGGGAGGTAACCCACTTGGTGCAGCAGGCCTCTCCTGTCTCAACCACTGCTCCCCTCAGCAGTGTATTTCAGTTGATCTGCTATTCTGGTCCCCACTCTGTCTCTGGTGAATCCTCTGACCTCCCCCGCACCTCTGGCCTACACCCCAGTTCTTCTACGCAAAAATAAACAAAAACCTTACAATAAAGGAAATATTCTTTAAAAAATGAATTTCAAGACACAACAGTAGAAGACTGAGGGCCTTCTGAGAATGGAGTCCTGTGCGACTGCTCAAGTCACACACTCTTGAATCATTTCTGACTCAGTGAGCAAATAGTAACAAGGAGAAGACTCTTGGAGGCCCTATCACCAAGCACCTGTTAGAAAGCAGACCTTTAAAATTGCTTCAAACTATAAGATACTATGGAATTTGAGATTCTGATAAGTCTGTGTAAGAGAAAGAAGCAATTACACATGATAACTATAAAAGCTAGAGATTCAAAACAAAACAAAAGCTGTCTTAAAACACCTGAAATACTGTGCAAATACAGGTCTCCTGCTGTGAAGCACCAAATGAATAGTTTGGGAGGGAAACTAGCAATAAATCTGGAGGAGAAATCATTCTTAACTGGAGTAGGAAGGAAATGATTTTTGGAGTGAGAAATGGTCTTGTCTTTGACTGAGGAGTCAAATTCAGCTAAGTTCACAAGGGATTTCACATGTAATCTGACTTCTATAATTGGCAGGGATTTTGTTTTCTACATAGAACCCTTCTTAAAATCCTTAGACTATTTAATTATGATATATAGTTTCCAAGATGGAAATTCAGAAATATTAAACTGCAGCAAAATAAATGCAAAGCAAATTTCTATCATAAGTTGCAGTAAAACTTCTATTCACATAAGCACTTTAATAAAAAATAATTACATTACAATACATCAGAGGCCTTTGTTAAATGAATAGACCTGCTACAGAATTTTCAGACCAAATTTTCCCAGTTCTCTTTTCAGCTACGTGAGACTTAAAATAAAAACATCATTTCCTTTTTTTTTCTGTTATGTTCTGTACTGAATAAAATTTCTCAAGAAGAAATAGCATTGCATTTTCAAACTTTGAGTATTCATATCTTAAATTTGAATAATTTTAAGTGATAATTTTACTGTAGGGTAAATGAGGTAATCAGGTTTTTCCTCCCTCCCATCAATGATAGACCCTTGCAGTCCTACACATGTGCCTGATGGTGGGCACCTGAAGTGGGGTGCAGGCGTGTGTGAGTGGACACACCTGGGGCTGGAGGCTGAGCATATAAGAGCAGAGTCAGCAGAGAACAGAGTGTGGCGAGAGAGGACGGTGCAACTGAAGACAGCAGGGACCAGCGAAGAAACCACGAGAGAACTCCAGAAAGCACAAAAAGAGTGAAGATTCACCAGGAGCTGGGAGGCCTGTCAGCCTCCTGCCCTCCCCACCTCAACACCTTGCCATCCCTGTACCTGGTTGCTGCTCTACAAATGCTGTAGGAAAACTTTAAAGGCCTGAAAAAGCCACCGAGGACTCCAGGACTCCTCCTTTACCCGTCTGCCCGAATACATAGAGAACCTGCTCTTTGCCTTCCTGCCCCTACACTTAACCAACAAAAAGTCCAGAAAAAATTGGAAAATATCTATCACTTGAGAGACTCTTTTACTTGTACAGTCAGAAATATTAGCATCCTGTGTAAGCAGATTGAATGCTCAAGGAGTGGGATGCAACTAAATATTTAACAGTATGCTGGAGAGTGGCGGGGGGACAGGGAATAGGGGGTGATTTTAGCATTTGTGGATTTCCATGGTGTCAAAACTGTCACCAGGAGGTACACTAGAAATCCTTATTTTGTCTTTGCAATTTTCTGGACAACTAAAACTATTTTAAAACAAAAGTTAATTTAAACATATTTTTTAAATTACCCAATGACAAATTTTAAGCTACAACTTGACATCATTGACTACAAAGAAGAGTTGTGCTTGGATGAGGACAGTTTACAATGAGAGGAGAGCAGGGGTCTCCAGTGATAAAGCAGGAACAGCAGCTGTCAAAGGGCAGCCATTAGGGGCTGGGCACAGTAAGAGCAGTCTCAAGGTACAAGGTAATGGGCAGAGCCTACAACTTAAAACAGGGAGCACAAAGGGCATCTCTGTAACCTCTTGTTCAGCAAGATCCAGAACCCTGATTCCCCTGACTGTTCCTCAAGAGGGTTAGAAGACTGTCACACAGAGTCCCAGGATTCTGCCCTAGTTGTCTAACTTAGTATTTCCCATTCCTCCCTAAAATAAGAATCAACCAACACATTTGCTAGCAGCAATAACAAAATCATTAGACATTCAACTGAGAACAGTTGACTCAGTTTCCAGGGAAGAGACTTGCAAACTTCAGGAAATGCTCACCTCTGAGATAGATTGGAAAATACTGACTGATTCAATCTCCAGCCCAGTAAGGAAGCTTCCTTAAAACATCCTCAGCATACAGTCACCCACTTGTTCTAACTTGGCCTCTAAACTTCCACCATGAGGCCAATTATATAGAATTGTGTACAGACCTGTTTCAAATCCTGCCTTATCAAGAAATTCACTAGCTTATCTGAGTTTTATGTCCTCTTCTGCAAAATGGAGGCAATAATCAAAACTTCAAAGAGTTGTTTTGCTGAACAACCAAGATGCAATGTGGAATACATTCTGCACAGGGTTAGCATAAGATAAGCACTCCTTATTTACCAGCTAATACTATTTAGACAATGATTTTCAACCTTGACTGCATGGATATATTACCCGGGAGGTTTCAAAACCCCAAGGCCCAGGCTACACAGTAGCTCATGTAAATTAGAATATCTGGTGATAGAATCTGGGCATCAATATTTTAAACTTCCCCGGGTTATTCTATGTGCAGCTAATGTTAAGAAGCATTAAACAATCAGCTAAGAAATGTTCAAGGGCACCTGAATCAGCAGTGACATAGTTATCATTATTACACTGTATTCCTTTAAAGAGTCACAACAGCAGCAATTATCATTAGTATTATGAACATGCATTGTTTAAGCACCATGTGCAAGTTAATAAAAGCCCCCTTTCAGGAAGATCTTTGAAATACCAGGAAAATATTTATGTGGGTAAGCTCTTTGCTTAAGCTGTTCGAGTATATATTTTTTTCTTGTTTATAGTTTCAAATTCTTAGATGACTTCTAGTCACATCTGTGTTGAATATGGTGAGTTGCCAGCTGAGTTTCATCTCTGGAGAAATCACTGAACACAGCTTTGCTGGTTTTCAGGTAGCAAAGGGAAGGAGGGAACCATTCTGAATAATTAGAAGGGAAGAGAGGGAGAGTAGGACTCCCTTAGGAAAGTGCTCCTGTCAGAGCCAATGGAAGCAGATCCTTCAACAAAATAGGACTCACAAGGATCAGACTGGAAACTTCTTCCTGTGTGACAAGAGTTGGTCCAAGAGGATCAATTCTATTTATAACAATTAGCACAATTTTTGATCAAAGGCTTGATTATGATTTTGCCAATTACTGAATCTTAAGACACTTAAAACATGGTCTATGATTAATCAGCATGACAATCATCATTATGGGAAATTAAGATGTTTTATTGCTATCAGATTTACCCAAAACTTCTCCTACCTTCTACCCCATGTGATTGTCAATTCAACCTTTTATGAACAATGAATTGAAAGCTTGTTTCATTTTCCAACTTCCTTTATACTATCAAATTCTGATCAAATTCAAAAGGCAGCCTGTCATTATGCTTTAAGTTGGAGTGATAGTAATTAGAATGACCTAGAATTCCCTGCATAGTATTTCATCTTAAGAAATACACATTTACACTCTTGCAGTCTACCTAACGGTCAATCCATATAGAGAAGAAACTAAAAGGATAAATTAACTTGGTGACTCCTTCAAAATGTTATCAATTCAAAGATATATCAGTTGACAACCCACCCTCAGAGGACAGAGAAACTGCTGCCATCCAGGGAGTAAATAAATTCTTTATAGGTCAGTAACACTGATGTTTCCTGAGGCCTCTAAGAACCTGGCTTTTCACAAAGCTGTTACCATATTTAACAACCTATATTTGTGAAGTGGTTGTTTTTATTTATTTTGTTTCATGAATTTTACTTGTTTTCACATCAAAGAAGTAGAATTCCTCCCACTCTGGAAAAAAATAATACTTTACAGTGCAAGAAAAATACTTAGGCAAAGTAAAATAACTTTTGATTTATTTGTGCTGTATTTTCAAGAGCAAATCAAAATATTACAAAGGGATTTTGAGATGCAGAAATATTTTAAATCACTAATGAAAGTCAGGCGATGAAGTGATGGGAGAAAGTCTTAGTGTTCACATGTGCTAAAATGGGATAGGTTCACTTTTTATAGCAAGGGATCAATAGAGACTACTTTAACTGATAAATCAAGTAAAGTACCATTCAAGTACATTCTTTAAAGACACAAATGCATGCTTTGATTACTTTATAGCTTTAAAAATTGGTTCCACTCACATTAGTTTAGAGACTCCACTGACTATTTTCCTGGGGAGGAAGGGAATATATTTATACATATTTATAATACATGAAATATATGTAAAATACTGATAATAATATACATTATTCACTATGTAGAATAGTTCAATTACATATTTCTGTTATATACAAACAATATATTTATGTATAGTATATACATGTAATTTATATATATAATTATGCATAATCACACACGCACACATACTCCTGTGTACATCTGTATACACATATACACAAATCATCTAAGCATCCATGTGTATAAAGAAAATTCAGCAATTCATCTTGATGTTCCATTCCAAAGCTTAGCCTTCTTCCCTAGCGGATAGAGTCGCCACAAGACTTATTCTTCTCCTTTCACCATATTTATTTTATAATATTATTTTATTTGTCGTTACTAGCCTTATTTCCAAAGTGAAAATACCAGGAATATCCTACTCAAATCTTAGTGTGTCAATTCTACGTCTATATTTAGTGATATAGTAAGGCATTCGGTGAATCAAACAATAGAAACTAAGAAAATGTAACAAGATTGATATTAAAAACAAAATAGAAAGAGTACCTAATTAACACATCAGTAAAGCATTTTTTCTGTTCCAGTTGTTTTATAATTTGTACTTAAAAATTTTGATAAGCTGGTTGATATATTATTATCCTTAAATAGCAAACATAAGGAATATATGTTCTACAGAAATATGAAAAAAATCAAAGTTGCAATAAACTACAAAATAAAATGGCATCCCTTATAATTATATTATAAAAATATTTACTCAGCAATATTAATAATATTTTTCATGAGTGAAAAGTTTTTTTTTTTAAAGATTTATTTTTTATTTTTACATACAAGCTGGGGTACAGGCCAGAGGCGTGGGGTGGCGAGAGGGTTCACCAGAGGCAGAGCGGGTAGCAGAACAGGCAGATCAGAAATACACTGCTGAGGGGAGCAGCAGGCGAGGCAGGAGAGGTCTGTGGCGCCATGTGGGATTCTCCCTGGCTGGGCGTCAAACTCGCGTTGCTGCTGCCGACAGCTCCACAGCGCAGCACTTAACCGCTGCACCACCAGGGAGGCCCTGAAAAGTTTTTTTAAAGTAACTGCTACATCTCTAGGAAAAAACAAATACCCTTTGAATTAAATGATTTGGATGAATAAATAAAAAATGTTTATAAGACAAAAGATAGCTTGTAAAACTCGAATAATGTTGTTGATCTAATTCTATATGACTAATTAGAGCAATTAAATTACATGTCTCAAAGGTTATTTTGAAATGATATGTGGCAGCTCTTGTCATGACATTCATTCACCAACTTCCTGTACTTTAAATTGATCTTGGGAGACTGAGGCCAACCTCCAGGTGATATTTAGAAATACCTGTCAATGTATTTCACCAAGTGCTCAATTGTAGGCTATATTTTTTTCCTTACCTTTTCTGCCCATATTTTAAGACTGCATCTACCATTACTTATATCCCTTCTGAGGACTCATTTTATAACTTTGGTTTCTGGATGATTTTAAAGGACTACAGATATATTACTACTTTGAACTAATTGACCACCAATTAAAATACTAATTATTTTTTCTGTACATAAAATAGTGATTCTTAAAAATAAGATGATTGTTTTTAATTCCAAACAAAAGACAGTGTAATTCATTCAACTAATTTGTATATTGTGTTGTAAAGAGAAAATCTCTACTCATAATAAATCCTCCCTATTGGTGATTTAAATAAGTAAACATTTAGATTTAAATATGATATGATAAAAGGAACAGTCAAATTCTAATTGAGTTACCGTGAATCAGCAGGAAAGTGATTAGTATTATCTTTAAGGGTTTCTCATTGAAATTGGCCTTTACATTTAATTGTATAGAACCAGAAATGGTTCACAAGGAGAGCAAGAGGTGAAAGTAGTTTACATGTACAGGGACAGAGAATAGAGATATAAACCATGATGGTGTATTCAGTTTCTGCCATAATAGAATATAAAACCGAGCATCTGATAAGGATGTAAGAGGCAGTATGAGACATGAATGCTGGAGAGACATGCAGGTAAGAATGATAAAGACACTGAACTCTGGGACTCCCTGGTGGCGCAGTGGGTTAAGCGCAGTGCTGTGGAGCTGTGGGCAGATGCAGCGCTAGTTCTGCTCCAAGTAGGGAGATTCCCACATGGTGCAGCAGACCTCTCCTGCCTCGCCTGTTGCTCCCCTCAGCAGTGTATTTCTGATCTGCCTGTTCTGCTCCCCGCTCTGTCTCTGATGAACCCTCTCACTGGTCCACACCTCTGGCCTGCACCCCAGCTTGTATGCATAAAATAAAATGAATCTTAAAAAAAAAAAGACACCGAAAACTCCATGATACAGGGTCTTTTTTTTTTTTAAAGATTTATTTATTTATACATACAAGCTGGGGTACAGTCCAGAGGCGTGGGGTGGCGAGAGGGTTCACCAGAGACAGAGTGAGGAGCAGAACAGGCAGATCAGAAATACACTGCTGAGGGGAGTAGCGGGCGAGGCAGGAGAGGTCCGCCACACCATGTGGGATTCTCCGGGGCTGGGCGTCGAACTGGCATTGCGCGCTGCCGACAGCTCCACAGTGCAGCGCTCAACCGCTGTGCCACCAGGGAGACCCCATGATACAGGGTCTTAACACATGGGTTTGGCGGGCAGATTAAGCTTTAGAGCAATCGCCATGGCAGCCAGCATGGTTGGTGAGTGGAGGTGAAAGAATAGTGATATAGTAAATGGGCAAGAAGCTATTCAGATTGGTCAAGACAAGCATGGAAGATAGTGGCACTGGTGTTAGGGACTAAACTATATAATAGCAACTAGAAATCTGACAGTAGAACTGAGGCTATCAGAGGGAGGGGGGAGGGGAGAAAAAAGTGGTGGGAGCACAAGAAACTAAGTTGGTGGATTGTGGGTGGTTTGATGGCAGGTGATGTTTATTAACACCTGAAAAAGGTGATTCTGTGCTTCTAAAACATGAACAATATTTTAAACCAATATTACCTGAATAGAATTTTTAAAAAATGAAATAGGGTAATATTTGATAGGAATTAACAATGCTTTAGCAGTCAGCATTCCTGTTTCAACAATTCACATGAAAGAAGACACAGAGTGATTACTATTATATTTCAAATGAATATAAAATGAAATGTCTTCACCATGGTGTAGGGTAAATGAAAGAATGATCAGGATTTTCCGTCCTACCACCCATTAGCATTGATAGACCCCTGTGGTCCTACACGCATGCCTGATGGCGAGCACCTGAAGTGGGTTGTGGGCGAGCATGAGTGGGCACACGCGGGCCTGGAGCTACTGAGCATATAAGGGCAGCGTCACAGAGGACATGCAACAGCAGAGAACAGAGCACCGAGGCGGAGGACTGTGTGGTGAGGCGCAGCAGAGAGACCACAGGAGAAGGCCGAAGAGCCTAGATAGAGTGAAAATTTGTTGGGGGCTGGGAGACCTTCTGGTCCCCCAGCCTCCTGGCCAGCTCTGTACCTGGTTTCCTCTCTAAAAATAGTGCAGAAAGATAATTAAAAGCCTGGAAAAGCCACCGAGGGCTCCAGGGCTCCTCCTTTATTTGTCTGCCCAGATCATAGAGAACCTGCCCGGGCCTTCCTGTCCCTGCACATCGAGAGGATGCTAGAAAAAAACAATTCAAGAGAATAAGGTGTCCCGACTATGCTGCATATCTGGGAACGAGACAGCATTTTAAGACCATTGGTAATGTTCAAAATTTTTAAAATACTTTAAATATATGTGTGTGTGTATGTGTGTGTGTGTGTGTGTGTGTGTGTGTGTGTGTGTGTGAGTGTGTGTATGGAGAGAGAGAGAGAGAGAGAGAGAGAGAGAGAACATCATTGTTCATTTTTGTACAATGTATGCTTGTATGCTTTCGCCTTTAGGTGTAGTCCCCATAAAATTCCCACCACCAATTCATCCTTGAACCATCACCATACTCCCTTGTGTTCTTTTCTCCCCTATGTTAATCCCACTTCCTCCCCCTTCCTTGCAGAATGTCTGATTTACGGTTGCCTTCTAATTTTGAGGTTTTTTTCCTATCATTATTTTGGTATATTTTTTCCTGATCCCTTATTTCAAAAGTCAAACCTTCCAATATTTTTTTCTTTTTCCTTCTGACTTATTGTAGGGGCCAGGAAAACACCAGAGAAGCACAGATTCACTGAGGAGACGGGCAAATGGGTGGGTCTAAAGGAAAGGAGTTCTGGAGCCCTCGGTGGCTTTTTATGATCTCTTGTAGGGAGACAACCAGGTACAAGGCAGGTAGGGTGGCCAGGGGGCTGGAAGGCTGGCAGACCTCCCAGCCCCTGGCAAATCTTCACTTTCTCGCACTCTCTGGTGGCATCTTGTGGCCTCTGCTTCTCCTGTCTCTGCTGCTGCTGCTGCTCTACTGCTGCCACTGCTTCCTCTACTTATTAGCCCAGTCGCTGGCCCAGGTGTGCCCACTCCCAGGCCGACACCCTACTCCACGTGCCCACCATCAGGCATGTGCCTAGGCCTGCAGAGGTCCATCATTGAGGGGAGGGCGGAAAAACCTGACAATTCTTGTTTGCCTTACACTTATCTACCTGAGCATAATCCTGTCTAGCTCCATCCATGTTGCTGTGAATGGCATGAGTTCAAAAACTTTCGACCTTCATCAATCTCTGCCAAGGGACGTGACTATAAGCATTTAATTATACTACATGGCACAGAGAGAGACAGTGTTTGGAATCTGCATCAATGGTTCAAAATAGATAAGCAGCTGGTAAAGACAACATTTAAGTTAAGTTCTTATTCAGGGAATGGAACCATATGATTCCTATTAAAACACTGCTATTTTTGCAATACTCTAGCGAGGGTAACACCCATCTAATAATTATTCTGCTCTATAGGAAAAGACCTCTGTGTGCCACAAAGGCAACACTACTATGAAATGATGTAGCGGCTTCGCAGACCCTTCTTAGTTGCAAAGAACATTTCCATAGTAATTGGAGGAGCTCTAGGAACATGGTTACATGGCCATTTGTATTTATATGTAAATTATCTTCTGTTTTTAAATATTAACTTTCTATCTCTACTTTTACTTCCACTCTGTTCTACTTCCCTTCATGTGGGAGAGACCATGGAGATTTGGGAATGCAGTTAAGGGAAGGCTGAGTTGAAGATATGTTAAGTCTAAGTTTAGTGAGATATTATATAGCCACTTCCATGTGAGTTAAATTATTGTTGACTAACCAGTGTAGGAAAGATTTCACAAGCTCCATTACACCCAGTAATACCAACTCCTCCAATGTCAGGACACGCAACTGCAGGGCAAGGGGTTGAATCACAGTATAAACTTCTGTTCTGATGCCTGGCAGGTCCTATTATTAGAGAGAAAGGAGTTTTGAAATGGATTGGACCAGAGGGAATTCTTGCAAACCAGATAGTTTATTTATCAAAAATGCTTGATAACAGTATCCTCAAATTTCACAGAAATCCTAAAAATATACATAAGAATATTAACAGAGCTATAAAGTAGAAACATTTCTAAATGAATAACAGCATTTTTCAATTAACCATAATTGAAAAGATTGAACTCTACTTACTCGACAAAAAATTTATTAGAAATATTATTTGGAGGGGAAATGAAGGAGTAGACAACCAATATTGTAGGAAAATATCCTTAATTTTAAAGGAAATTAATAAATTATCATTATTATTATTACTACTATTATTTTTAGTTCCACCTCCCTCCTTTCACCTCCCTCCTGCCCCAGGGTTGATGAACTTGTCCTGAGACTAGGCTTAAGATCTTTTGGGTTGAAAGAGTTGCTCTTGTGACCTCACTTCCAGGATCTAGCTAATAAGTATTGAAACTCTAATAAGGCATTATTTTTCAGATTTGTGATAGGAGTACTTCCCTTGTATTTGTAATTTAACTACTTTATTCTAAACCCATATTCCATGTCAACCTAATTTTTGTTTTTGAAGTTGAATTCATTTTCTTAAAGAGAACCCCAAATTTAATATGTTTCCGGCATACATAAGCTGAATCAGGCAATAACTAGCAAAACTAGTGAGGTGCCTTATAAAAAATCAATTATTGGTAAAATAATAAAGACAGTTTGTGTCACGTGTGAGTTGGGATTAGAAAGGTACAGCTAAAATTATTTGTGAGAGTCTCCAACTGGTAGATTCTTTTTGCTGGAATTCATTTTGGTAACAGATCTAATGCTGAGAGGTTACAATTAAAGTTATTTCTAAGACTTGAATATTGAGCATTGACTCTTAAAGATAAAATAAAAAATAACTCCATCTTTATACTTTTTAGCAGTAACTACAAGTATGTGTTCACCTTCTTCTGTGTTTCCAAAGTGCTTCATTTTACTCTATAGTATCACTGTCTTATATAAGAAAACTTAATTCCTGCCTCAGAGCAGGACCCAATAAATTGAGTAAATTAATGTCTACATTTAATTCCCCAATAAAAATTTAATTTCAAAATAATTATCCTCACATTGTTTATGATAAAATAGAAGCAGAATGTTTGCCCAAAGGACAATCATTATAATAACTAGTAATAATAAAAATAAAATTAAGTACAAAATATTTCAAAATCAGTAGGTGTTCCACTGTGTTGAAGGCATCCTACTACTGCAAATAAGCATACACCCCTCCTCTGCAAGGACTATCCCCAAGAAAATTTATTTAAGACTAATAGACAAAAAATTATTGTTGCAAAACATTTTAATTAATGTGTATTTGTTACAAACGCTATTAGAGCTAAGAGTAGTCAAGTGTTATTTTCAGTAATACAATCATGTGTAAATATACTTGTTGAATTTAAATTTTATTAATTTGAGGACTATGAGTCTGAAAAAGAAAACATTTGTAACCATTTGAAATTTCCTCTAACTTGGAAAAGCTTATCCAATTGACATGCAATTGACACTTGGAGAAATTAAATGCAGCATTTGTTACTGCCTGCCCCTATTACAAGATTACCATTGCCTTTACAACATTCAAATGACCATTTACTCTCTACCCAAGAGCAGGCATCGGTAGGATTGACTCACCCAGCCAACTGTGCTGAATTGTTTAAAAGGACAAAGGAGTTTTTGTGGGTGAAGAAGCAGCCAATTTCTTTGACCTTTTCTAATGCTGGGTATCTTATATAAAAATCACAGAAGAGTTAAGAATTTTTTAAATAATAAGGGCTGTAGGTTTTCTGTTTGTTTGGTTTTTTTTTTAAGAGAAATAAAAGCCCATGGAAATCCTCTAGCAAGGTAATTCTTTGAAAATATTCACTGCAAATACTCCAATGAAATTAATAATATGCCTCCCAACAAGTGCATGCATTGTTTTTTTTCCTATCTTGCTCCCATATCTCAACACCTCATATTACAGATAATTAGAATCAAAGGAGCATCCAAAAAGAAGTTCTGAAAGAACTCAGACCATTCAAAATGCAGCCCTGCCTGGGAAGGGCAAGCCTGGCGAGCTCCACATAAAAGAACCCAGTGTGCATCATGGGGTGAGATGCTGTGAATGGCTCAGAAAGGGGGTACCTACGCTCTGAGTTTCCAAACACACAGCTTGCTTATTGGCTCAGCTATGTGCTAGGTTGTAGGTCTGAGTTTTAGGGAGAAACTGAAACCTCAAGGGTGGAAACAGATGCTCCTCATCTTGAAGACTCTATCCAGATGCTGCCACTCGAGGAGAGGAAAGAAGTAGCTAATTCAGCAGAGCTGGGGAATTGAGAGCTTGATGCAGGGCCATAAGACGCTTGCTAAAATCTCAAATTCCTGTCTCTCTAGTTGTACAGAAGCCAAATCCCACCAATGTGAGCAGTCCCCAAACAGACATTGCTGGCAGTAGCATCAAGTTTCTTACATGAAGTGCACACCTCTGGTAAGTAACAAATTGAACCCTCTTATACTGTGTTGTTGGGAAGATGTCAGTGTATTTAATGGTGCATTTGATGTTAGTCATATAGAAAACTTTATTCTTCACTCACAGACAAAAGCTTTCTGTCTTGTCCAGGGAGATAAGTGGTTTCTGTCGCCTACTAAGAGGTTCAATGAGCAAGGTAAAGAAGAAGGCAAGGGGATGTTTTATATAAGTGGCTGCCCTTGATGAGAGCAGGGATGGAGCTTAAAGAGACTGAGAAATCTGAAGATGTCAACAACATGAATCTGTCTGATCCCAGCCCCCTGACTTTGTTAATCTTCTGTTCCTTCCCATCTCTTTGTTCCTGCTATGCAACCCTGCCAAATTTTCAGATACTCGTAATCTGAATATTTCAGGATTTTGATCTGAATTGCTCCTAAGGATGTCACCAGGAGATTCTTAAATTACTAAAGCATGCACACCTCCAGACCCCATGTGGTAGATACGCTGACTGGCTCACTCAGCAATCATTCCAATCCCCTTCGAGTTCTTCCTTCCTTCTGCAGTGACTTGAAAGTTAAATGCTAGGTTTCCCAAATTCCTTGGCAACTAGACTCCAGACAATTTAGGTTCTGTCGATCAGATGTAATCCCATGATACTCTGAATCTAAGCTGAGTGTTAATAGGAAAAAAGGAATACGGTGTGTGGTATACATACAACTCTGGTGCAGAAAGTAGTCTAGGGTATGTGGGGCCAAGTTGACAGCTATAGCAATAGCTTCTGGGTCCAACAGATTTTTGAAGACTGATCAGCAGAGTTGCAGTTCAGTCCTCCTGTACAGTTTGGGAAATCATCTCTGAAAGTTTCCAGGGCCTATTCTATCAGTTTTATCAAAGTTACGTGAGCCATAATAATCCTCTGAGTTTAAACCATTTCGAATGGATTTTTTACTTTCTGCAGTTAAGAACCTGACTGATAAACTTACTCCATTTATAGTGGGACTTTGAAAAAAGGGAAGAAATAAGTTGATGCTGTGGGGAGAAACCAGTCTATATAAAAATACTTTCCTCTCTCGACCACTTCATTCATGCTGATGAGTAGTTTGCTGGGGATAAATCTATACAAGTACCACCACCTCACTTCACAAACCATATTGCATTAAGCCCATAAAAATTTACTGTTCAAGCCACTGGGTCGCACTGGTTCAGAGAAGTTTTTCATCTTAAAAAAAATCATGTTTTTCGGTAGCATTGACAAAAACATTTAATGAAACTTTACCCAAGTGCCCCACTCACGACACTGATTTTTAGAAGTGTTGCAGGTTCCATAGGATTGCCCATGTTTAGAAAAAGTAATATTTTATTCTGTTGTAGATTTTTTTGTTTGGGGTCCTAGAAATTCATACCATATAATAGAAGCTTTTCTGTTTGAAAAATTAAAAATAATACTATTTTCTTCAAAATGATTCTACATTATTAGAATTTGCTGGAATATGAAAAACACCAGTCACTCACAAAAACTTATTATATAGAACAAAAGGAGAGTAATTGGAAAATCTTGCCTTAGAATTACCTTTCATATACAGATTCCATTAATCACCATATAAGTAGAATATGAGGAGTGTTGCAGGTTATTTTACTTATTAAATTCTCACAGCCTGGGTTATCTCATTCTTCTCAGCATGTGATCCATCCTTGCTTAAAACTGTGTTTCTGGTGCATGCTAACACAAAGTGATGAGAGATACTTAACATGTAATCAGAAAATCCCAAACACCCAAATAGGGTAATTACCAAAAATGAGGATAAACTTTAAATACTATATACATATATTAGTATATATTTCTTTTATATATATATATATATAGTTATTGTTATTTATATCTTTTTTATTTTGTATTCCCCTTGGGTAACCCACCACCAATTCATCCGTGACCCATATATTTCTAACTGTTCTATCAGTGCAAAAGGAGTTTTACCCTTGTGAAGACCATACTTAAAAACACATTGAATGATGTTTTTCTACCTGTTCTATTATCTATTTCAGAAACATAGCATGGCATTTATTAGGCAAAAAAAAAAAAAAATGCTTGGAAATCTCTAAAAATAAAACTTGTAAGAAGCATCTTTAGAGATTATATAAGAAGATATTAGAAATAAAAATAAATGGATCAGGCACAGTTTCCGGGGCATGTTTTATCAGCATGCAGGTTGTCTATTAAGTAGCTTGGCCATGCAGAAGGAAATCAGAGATGGAAATAAAATACCAAAAGGATCTTTAGAGAACAATATGAAGAAATGAAAGCCTAAAAAAAAAAATCACGTAAATAAAGGTTACAAAATTGAAAAAGAACCAGAATCAGTTTAAAAGTAAAATCTTTTTTTTAAGCATTTATTTATTTATGCATACAAGCTGGGGTGTAGGTCAGAGGTAGGGGGTGGTTAGAGGGTTCACCAGAGACAGAGTGGGGAGCAGAACAGAGAACAGGCAGATAGACTGAAATACACTGCTGAGGGGAGCAGTGAGTGAGGCAAGAGAGGTCTGCTGTGCCATGTGGGAATCTCTCTGGCCGGGTATTAAACTTGTGCTGCAGAGGCTCTGGATAGCTTCATAGTGCTGCACTTAACCTGTTGCGCCACCAGGGAGGCCCTAAAAGTAAAATCTTTGAAAAAGAGATTGAAGCCAAACTCTTCTGATTCCAAATTAAAGAAGTCTACTTTGAACCTACATTTAGTGAGCAATGATTCTAATGCCAGATCTGTGCTAACACAATGTTAATCATGATAACACACCTCTGATTGTTTACCACGTGCTAGACTCTATAGGCATAATTTCATGTAATTGTCATGATAATCTCAAGAGACATACATAATTATCATCAATTTGTGTCTGAAAGATATGGAGAGAGTTTAAGTAAATCACTAAAGGTCCCAGAATAGAAAGAAAACTTGAACTCCAGATTTTCTACGCCAAACTTGGCACTGTTACTCTACACGATACTAACCTTTTTCCTGAACTTTTCATTAGAACTAAAACTAAGTGAAATCAAGCAGCCAGATTCAGTGTGTGAGTGTCCTCAGCCAGGGTACAAGAAACACGCCCAAACATGAAATGGATAAGAACTAAACAGATTCTACCAAAGTAGAAGTTAGGGCATTTACATTATAAAGATGAACCCAAACTTCAGTGAAGTCATGTATAAACAAACCCCAAATCAAAACAATAACAAAAAAAAAAAAAAGGAAATTGAGGAATTGAGGAATTCAAGAGGCACTGTCACCTTTCAGGCACTACCTGGTACAGTGATGCTGGGCTCTGAGACCTCCCTCCTCCTGGCTCCAAATCTTTGACTTTGGCTACATTGCAGCCAGACTCTTCCAGTGGGTTGCAAGATGGTTAAAGTAATTTTATTCTCTCATACTTACGAGTTGGAGCCAAACTATAAATAGAGAACACTTCTTTTTTTTTTTAAGATTTATTTATTTAAGCATACAAGCTGGGGTATAGGCCAGAGGCATGGGGCGGCGAAAGGGTTCACCAGAGACAGAGTGGGAAGCAGAACAGGCAGATCATCAGAAATACACTGCTGAGGGGAGCGGTGGGCGAGGCAGGAGAGGTCTGCCACACCATGTGGGATTCTCCCCGGCCAGAGTTCCAACCCGTGTTGTGCTGCCAACAGTTCCACAGCGCAGTGCTTAACTGCTGCGCCACCAGGAAAGCCCAAGAGAACACTTCTTCATGGTCACTCCACAAAATTCTGGAAGTAGCAATGTGTGAGATATGAAATGTTCATAAAATCATGAGTCAAAATATTCATAGTTCAAGCAGCTGATCATAGGCAGCTCACCAAACATTTATCTAAGGGTATCTATCTTATCTCTAAAAAGGGTTAACCTAGATGACTTCTGATATCTGAATTGTCATTGAAGTTCTATGGAAAATCCCAAATCATAAACATTATTTTTGGGGCAAACCTCCATTTCAATATCTGACTTCTGCTTGCCTTTAATGACTAGGCGCTGCTACCATGTTTAATTTAGTCTTTTCTTTAATTAAGACTGTGACTATTGATATCATCTTGCTCCGTCTAGACTTTTCTCAGTCCTTAGACCCAACCTTACACAAATTTAATCTTCTACTGCTTCCCTTCTAGACACTTTATGAATATTGATATAGATAGCCTTGAACATAGTAAGTTCAATCAATATTTTTAATGAAAAGTAGTTATCATAAATACCATTGCACTATTAAATTGCCACCCTCTGCTAACATGTTTGTATGTAATCATAGCTAATGTAAGCAATAGCTTCATTGATAAAAGTAACTATTCTGGGATTTGTAGCAGTGTCTTTCATGACATTCAAATCTAACTCTGTAGGTAAAGGAAAGCCTTCTGGTATCATGCAGTCTTAAAGCCCCTCCCCATGAGATTAATATAATGTTCCATAAGTTAGTAATGCTATGTGGCAGGGATTCTTATTCATATTTACATATCTTAATTCCTAGAATATAGTAATATTATGGTAATATTGTATATATAGTACTATTGTAATCAGTGTGTGATATATGCTATAATCTACTGCCCTGGAACTGTCAACTCATGAGGTCAACCCATAAACTCACATATATGTTTTGTGTGTGTGTGTGTGTGTATTCAAAGTCAAAAAAAGTAATTCATTTTCCAATAAAAATGTGTCAAACAGTGTTCTACTGCCAGAGATACAAAGATATATAAAACAGACAAAATCCTAGTCTCATAGAGGTTACACTCCACTGGAGAAACAGAGAATGAGTTAATAACTAAATAATACAGAATCAGGAAGTGATGTGTGCTAGAACAAGCATAAAACAAGGAAAGAAAATAGAGAAAAATGGGAATTGTGTTGAGTTAAAAAGGTGTCCAAAGGTGCCTCAACTGAGGGGATTTCGAGCAGATACTCTTTCTCTTGTCCTTACTGTACAAAGCAGGCAAGTTTGCTCATGGTATTTCATAGTGGAAGCTCTATAGAAGGGAGAATCACGGTTGAATTAGACAAGATCTGAATTGCACCAAATTCTAGTCTACTGATTCTTTTGTAATTACTGATAGAAGTGTCAAAACTAGATGTATTATAGTTACAGAATGAATAAAACTCATTCTCAGAGAAATTAGGATGAAAGAAGCTATGAAAGTGGTGTCAGAAAGGTAATGATCCTTGCAGCCACATGCTGACTGAGCTCTGCTCTGCTGGGAGGCTAGTCAGGGATGTCAGCCAGGCAGTGGAACCTGAACCCCGGAAGGTTCTCAAGGCCCTGCTGCTGTGGGGTGTTCACATAGAAGCAAATACATGTTCTTTCTTCATTATTATTCATAACGGCCCCCAACAGACTCTTATAAAGCAAAACATCATTCATGAAGCTCAATATCCATGAACTTAAAATATGGTTTTTCTCTCATGTGTCACTAATTACCACTGAACTAACAAAATTGTATTTATAAACCATTAGGCCATAGAAGTTACCTCAGGCCATTTTAAGAGATGCTTTCCCAGAAAGTGATGCTACTATAAAATTTTACAAAGAAAATCAAGTAATAGATTATTTTTCTTTTCTTATTAAAATGTCACAGAAAATTCTGAAAATTTTAATTTTTTGTATGTGAAAAAGTAGATATATATAAACTTAATTTTTTATAAAACGTGTAAAATGAAGAATCTGGACTTGATCAATACAATTTGCTGTAAGTCTAGAGTTCAGAGATTGTTTGACTGGGTCTTTGTTATATTTTAAAAATGGAGACAGTAATAAAGTTATATCCAAATGCTTAATAAATGTGATATTGGAAGACATGGACCCATTTTTCAGGTTATAGTTCATAAAATAAGAGAAACTATTTGTCATAATAATGAACACTCAAAATATGTTTTATTGCATTGAAAAGATGAAAGATGGAATTGAAAAGATGGCATAGCAAAACATTTTATAAATAAAAAGTTTTCATTGCATTAAATAAAATGACTCCATAAATGTGCACACACACCCATATGTACAAACAAGAATGCAGTCAATGAAATAAGGAGGAGGGTTGTAGAGATTGTAAATTGGGTTTAGGGAATAATTCAAATGAATGAACGATTTCCTGAAATAATTATGGGAAGACTAAGGAAATCTTATGGGCATGAACTGATAAACAAATAGCCCACATATACTTAAAAAAAGAAATAGAATTGATTCTGTACACTGTCTTAGCATCTGATTAATGAGACTATAAGTCTGTAGAAAATATTTGTAATTCTAGAGGATTTGACTGAAAGAACAGTGCTTAAAGTAGTAATTCAAACTCAGAAAACACATGTTATTAAAGACACTAAGCCAATGGTGTAGAATTTCAACTACCCAACACAAATAAAAACATATTGATTCCAGTATTAATTTTGAATTTTGATCATTCTGATGACTTTTACTGAGTATCAAAGTAATGATGATATTTAATTATAGTTATCAATTATTGAGCTCCTATTAGACAATATTTTATAACTTTGTCAAACAGTCCCATAATTAGAAACAATGCAGTTCAAGGATTAAGTATTTTTATAATACTAGAACAGCCAAAAGTTCAATCCTCTTCAATTTTATAAGGCTATGATATTAAATATTATATAACCTCTCTTAATTTTAGGTTTTCACTAATATGTAACAATCATGCTACTTAGCGGAAAGGTTTGGCATAAGGATGAAATGGAGCAATGTGGCTCATAACACATTACTGGGAGAATGAACAAAATTAATCACTAAAGGGTCACTATTATCAATTTTCTCAACAACTTATAAGGTAGTAATCATTCTCTCCATTTCACATTTAAACTGGAAATTGGAACCAAATTTTTTCAGGAAAAAAAAGAGGAAATGCCCATTATTTTTTAAGAATGCATGATACTACATAATTGAGGGATTTTGTACTTATAACACTGTTGTAACCATTTAGTCATTAGTTTATAATGTTTTAATTCCTTTTTGTCTTTTGACTTTAAAGAATAATTAAAATAATAAAATAATGAATAAGCAAATTTTTAAAATGTATAGGACAATACTCTAAGAAAATGTTAACTTTGCTAGTAGAAGTACATTTAAATGTCAGTAAATCAACACCGCAAAGTAAATTTATATGCAAATATATGGAAAGTTGAAGGCATATTTTCTACTAGGGTAGGTAAAAGAGTTAAATTACACTGGTCAACAGTGAGATCATAACTGACTTTAAAAGGCCGTAATCTGTAGTATTTTCGTGTGCTGAACATGAATATAACCCTGAAAATTTTTTATTAGCTCTCATTTTGAAGATATTTCATATAATTCATTTTGTTTCACTGTGTAAATTTATCCAGTTGGACTGCAACAGCAGCCTAAATCAGCCTAGAAGGATGTCATATTGCATTGCATTGCGTAATACCATCATGCACACATCATCCAGAGTTGATTGCATCATTTTTTGATGCAATGCAATACTACTGCCAGGAGGCTGCTGAAGTAAGCTTATGTCAGCAGTGCACTATAGAAAGCCCTGTCAGAAAGGTTGAGCATTGAAAATATTTCAGACTTTTTGCAAGACAGTTTAAGCTACTGTTCCATAGAACTTTTATTATTTTATCCATTTAAGCACAATACAGAACAGTAACACCGCGAAAGTGCGTTAACAGCGTGGAAATTTCTGCTCTATTTGTGGGGAAGTGACATTTGTCAACCAAAAGAAAAGTATCACTTCTCAAGTGAAGAAGGCTTATCATCTTTACTTCGGATGCAAGGTTGTTGACCAAGACAAGCCTTGGGCCCTGCATATATGCTGTGCTACATGGACAACACAGCTTTCACAGTGGTGAAACGGTAAAAGACCATCAATGCCGTTTGCAGTCCCCATGGTGTGGAGAGAGCCAAGCAACCACATAAAAGACTGTTACTTCTGCTTGGTTCCTCCTCTTTCCAGCGGGATAATGAAGCAAGAATAGTCTACCCAAACATTCCATCTGCATTGAGATGACCAGTTCAAGAACTTGCTGCAGGGTAATGGGAAACAAGCATGGACTGCTTTTTGCTTAGTGTCTACAAACTTTCTTGGGAATGTTAGGGCAGAAAACTACAAGGAACTGGTAGAATACATGCTGATGCAGTCTCAGAAACTTGGCTGCAGTATGTCTCTAAAGATCCACTTCCTTCATTCCCATCTGGATTTCTTCCCTGAAAACTGTGGTATGGTTAATGATGAACATGGCAAACATTTTCATCAAGATATCGCATCAATGGACCAAAGATACCAGGGAAAATGGTCCACTACAATGCTGGCTGACTACTGCTGGGCACTCCCCGGAGATGCTCCTGAACAGCTGTACAAGAGACAAGTGAAGAAATCTAAGAATTAGTCTATGACTTGATTTTTTACAAGTATTAACTGTAGGCCTATTACTATTGACATGCATTTCATGATGTAAACATCAACTTATTGCAGATTACAAAAAAACTAGAGCCAAAATTAGAATTTGACTGTCATATTCGTGTTGAGCACATACAAATTGATAGGAAATGACTAACTTTATTTCAGTGATATGACTTTTGTAAAAATTTGTTGACCAGTGTTATTTACCATTTTTTGCAATACATGGAATATATTATCTCTTTTTGTTGGTGGTGTTTTTTTCCATGTCAGTAAAGATACACTATTTAAGTTTCTTTATGGAATTAAAAAAAAAAAGTGTGTTGTCCAAGAAAGAGCTGTAATATAATCTTTTTGAAAAATCTCTTTATTATACTACGATAAGGCATTTTAGGATAGAGGCTCAAATTCTTCAGACTTAAATTCAGGCTGTGTATTTCCCCCAGAGGTTTAGTCCTTTGTGTTATATTGGGTGAGCCCAAGCAGAAGATTTTCTGTACATCCTTTTTCATCAGCTCTGGGAGAACGTGATGGAAGAACACTGAGCAATATGTGAATCAAATTCTTCTTTTTTATATATTTTGTCAAGCAGGCATTTTCCTCAAGCACAAATTAATGTAAATCAAGCATTTCTAGAACTCTGACCTTTGAAATTATACTTGCATAGTCAGATTTCCCTAACAAAGTGCATGTTTACAGTATCTTTTATTTAAATCAATATCCTTTATGCATGAGCAAAGAAAGGAAAAGAGAAAGGCCAACAGCAAATAAAGAGAACCCAAATGATTTAGTTCAGCAGAGTGGAATAATGAGCCAAGCTTTCCCCAGTGTCCAAGTCACTCTGTGATATTTAGCTAGGCACTTACAGAAGTGTATTAGCTCTTTCGGGTCATTAAGATGCCATTTTGTGCTCTTCCATAGTCAACTTACTCTCAGAGGCATCTGACTTGCATTTGGGGAATGACTGTAGCAGTGGGTGAGTAAGCTGCATGATTAATTTACAGCTTGATCACAATGTTAGTTAATGGGTAGATTTAATTTTCAGGGAGGGAGCTGTTATCAGATGTGTATTGGATTGAATGAACTGAAGCATGGAGTTGATATTATGGAATGAAAATATCTTTGTTAGTATTTGTCAAACATAAGAACACATATAGAAAGATCCCAGAACTGTGTCAGCTTACACTGTAATTCTTTGGGTATTACTAATAAAGATGAAATGGAAATATGAAATCTTTTTCAGAGTTTTAAATATAACTTAAAAAATTATACCTGCATCACCCAGAGTTGAAAGAGAATCTTATAATCATTGTATTTTGCCCATTTTTAGCAGGAAACTTTATCATTTGAGTCAACTAAATCATAAATTCTAATCTATTTGGGACTTCTACTTAGTACTAATTTATCAAAGATAAATCCCTTAAAAAGTTGGTTCCTATAGGAAAACTGTTAGATGAGAAAAAATGGGATGTCTGAAGTCTGTCCTGGATTTTCAAATAGAGCTGCTATCTATTCTCAGGTCCCTATATTAGAGTTACTGAAATTCTGGAATACATTTCCATGTTCTTTCCCAAGCAGATGTCATGATCAAGCTGACTGTTCTGATAGGAAGATGGGGCTTCTATTGTCCTGTTTTCTACCAGAAATTTCCCTAGTGAGTCACTCTGATGAGCTGAATTATCTGGCTAAAACTATTGTAATTCACCAGTTTTTTGCCCTGATTTCCATTTATCTCAATCAAAAAAAAATTACTTGAATTTTCATAAAACTCAGATTAAACAATTTCTACTTGTAGTGATGTTGTTAATGAGAATTTTAAAGGTACTTCTTCACACTACCCTTAGATTTCATGTGAATAAATATATAGCACTTGAGCCTCCCTGGTGGCTCAAAGGGTTAAGTCTCAGCACTATCAAACTATCACCAGCCACTGTGGCATGAGTTCGAACCCTAGCCAGGTAGCTAGCCCACATGGCGCAGCAGACCTCTCCTGTCTCGCTCATTACACCCCTAAGCAGTATATTTCAGAGATTTGCCTGTTCTGCTCCCTACTCTGTCTCTGGTGAATCCTCTCACACACACCCCACCTGGGCTATACCACACCTCACACACATACCCCACCTCACACACTCCTCTCACACACACCTCTGGTCTATACCCCAGTTCTTGTATGCATAAATAAATAAACATATTGTACTTGCTTGTGGTATATTAGATAAAAATGTCTCTTAATGATAGCACACTAAGTGCAAGAGACAAATTTTCTTATCATTTATATTTATTTTTTTTTTTTTATTTATTTTTTTATTGTTATTTGTGTCTTTTACATTTTGTATTCCCCTTGGGCAGCCCACCACCAATTCACCCGTG
>PVIJ01011053.1:9643-56767 GCA_004024925.1 Scalopus aquaticus
AGAAAAAAAAAAAAAAAAAAAAAAAAAGGGGCCTCCCCGGTGGCGCAGCGGTTAGGCGCTGCGCTGTGGAGCTGTCGGCAGCGGTGATGCGAGTTCGACGCCCGGCTGGGGAGAATCCCACATGGCGCGGCAGACCTCTCCTGCCTTGCCCGCTGCTCCCCTCAGCAGTGTATTTCTGATCTGCCTGTTCTGCTACCCACTCCGTCTCTGGTGAACCCTCTCGCCGCCCCACGCCTCTGGCCTGTATCCCAGCTTGTATGTATAAATAAAAAAATAAATCTTTAAAAAAAAAAAAAAAAAGAGCAGATGTTTGTTAATTAGATGTTTATCTAGCTGTACAGATAGGGCATTCAAACAAAAAGGGATCACTGGGCCAGGCCCCAAAAGGTATCTCTTTCTGGGTTAGCTGTCACTGGGCCTGGCATTGCTTTCTGGGCCAGACCCCTTATCTAAATTCTTCAGGTAATTAAGAGAGATGTAAACGTTTTTCTTGAACCTCCTGCATTTTGATTATCTTCAGCTCAGAATAATTCACATACCAAAGTGACACATCTTGGGGTGGTTTATTCTGTACTCTCTCATAGCTGACAGATAAGCCTGAGGCAGGGTTCCTGGCTGGGGGAAGTGGGAAGTGGGGAGCATGTAGGAAGTCAGAGTTTTTACATGCTCCCTGTGGAGAAGAACATGGAAATGTTACAGCACCCAACTTAAAAGAGTAGGTTCTTTGCCCTCTAAGGAGAGAATTCACCAGAGAGCACTAGGTGAAGCTGAACCAGGCAAGGCATTATTAGAGACCCATGCATGAGGGAACAGTGCAGGAAAAGAGAATTTAGCCTGGCTCCTAGAAGGAGATATTTAAAGGGTGGGTCCATGAGGCCAGGGGTAGGACAACAGCGTCATAGCTTGTTCCAGGTTGGGCTTGCGCAGACGGGCTGCACTCCAACTGTGCATGTGGGCTCTCGGCTTTCTCCCTCCGGGAAGTTGTGAGATAACCATTAGTCAGGATCTAATGATTTTGTCTATCATGGTGCCTCATGGTCAGCGTGGTGGGCCAAGTTGTTTGGATGGGGCTTGCCAGCCCATGATTCAACTTACCTGTTCAAACAGGACTTGGGGCAACTCATCCTACTGGCTCACAATTTCTTTTACGTGGGCTGTCTCAGAGGTGCTAAGGAGGCCGATGAGCCAGAAGCCTGGGGTGGGGACAGATGGGCTGCAGGATCCATGGCCTTCATTCATGGCTAGACCCAGAAACTCCAGCAGAGACCCAAAGGTCAGGTGGGAAGTGTCTGAGAGAAACTTACCAAGCCCAGGTGAGTTCCCCCTGGCATTTCCAGCTGATGGCAATATTATCAATAGACTTTGCACCCCCATCCCCACCCTGGGAAATTTGAGAAGGTGCATTTGACCCCCTTTCTCTTCACATGTAAATAGTGCAAATCTCAGCCATCCTCCATGTATATCCCTCAAATGCTCCTTGAGGTGGGTTGGTGCTGGCAGTCTCCCTCTGTGAGCTATGAAGAAAGAGGCTTTGTGGGGGGATAAATTGGTTTTCCAAGGACATGAGATTGCAGAATCTCAGACTGTGGCTTCCCAACCTGAGTGTCTCCACGGTGCTCACCTCCTGCCTGGGCTCCAGTCTCCAGCTTGGTCTCTCAAGGATGCTGAGGTGGCATGCCCCAGAAAGGAAAGCTTTTCTCCAAATCAGGAAACACCGCTCACAGGCACACTAATGATACTGAATGCCGGCCTCAGTTCCCTCAGCCAATAAAAGGAAACAGAGTTTGAGGAGAAGGAAAGTAGTTTAATTTGTCGACAAACTGAGGAGGGAGTGCAGACTCGGGTCTGAAAGCTGACCGTCCTGCTCTCTGGCAGGGTGCAGGGGGACTTATGCAAAGGAGTAAAATAAAAGGGAGATGAGCAAGGGTCTGTAAAGGGGAGATAGGAAGGGCTGGCATGTCCTTTTGGTGAAGGCATACAGAGAATCGGGTGGGTGCCAGCTTGCTTTGTCAACACCTGCTGTTTAACTTCCTTTTCCTTAGAATGCAAGGAGACAAAATGTTAAACAAACAAACTTGTTAGGGATGCTTATCTGGTGGGGCAGAAAGAGAGACCTGTCACTGCATCATGATGGCGTCTTAGAAGGAAGTCACCTTTGAACAAAGCCAGGATGAAGAGGAGTACGTTTCTAGGCAAGGGCCTCCAGGCTTAGGTAAGCTGGAACAATTCACAATGCTCTGGTGTTATTGATACAGGGCAGCAAGGGGCACTAAAACTGGCAAGTTCATTGCCCAAATAGTTTACCAGTCACTGACTGAGTTCTTCACCCGTGTGCATAATTGCAAGACTACTCAGGTTCAGAAAACAACAACAATGGGATTTACTTTACAAACCAGGGGGGAAAAAAGAGTTACTAAGGCCAAAAATGGCCATTTACCTCCTCCCAAGCAGTGTCCAGTGTTTTAAAGTCCTAAACACAAACGCACCCAAGATGGCCTCTATCCGCCACTGAGGTCCTGGAGCATGCAGCAGCCAGACTATAAGCAGGGTTCCAACTCACAAAGACAACAGAAGACACAACAGGAGATGCTGCTTGGACCTTCTGAGATGCCCCAGTGCAGCACCAGACCAGCGACCCTCAAAACAGCAGCTGCAGCAGCCAAACCACTCACACCCAAAAAGGGCCACACTCTTGCAGCTCGGTGAGGTGTCAGGCTTCTGGTCTCCACCTTCTCTTTCAGGCTGTAACAGCAACAAAACCATGAACAGTTTCAGTCACTCCGCTACTTGTAAAGCCTCCTAACTTTTCCTCTCTGAGGTTGGCTGCTGGAAGCCTTTTCATGTTCTTCAGAGGCTCGCAACAGCCTTCTGGAAGATCAGCAATGGTGAGGGCAGAAATCGCTGACCCCAGAATTCCTGAAGATCCAAAATTGCTGAAATTCAGAACACTGAATCCCGACCACTGAATACTGACTCTTGAACACTGAATACTGGGGACTGTTCCTGTAGTACCTTATATTTCTTACCAGAGTCTCCACCCCAAAGGAAACTTTGTTTGCATTTTCCCTGGGGCTATCCATCCTCACCAGCACCCCCCTCCAGGGGGCATCACCAATAACAGTCTTTGGCTTCAGCCACCAGTTACACTGTCTGCTCACCTGTAAGATGTCTGAAACAGCCTGCTCCTTGTAGTTCTGGGAACACGCCCACACAGCAGCCCACACACGGGTTTCAGCACACTGTTTGTCTGTGTCCTCCTCAGGCTGGAGTCTATAATCTCCCCTCCACATCTCTGAGGTGGGGTAGCAGTTCAGGAAGTTTAGGGGATTGCCTAAGATTGAGATGAGACCTTTGCCTTCCATCCATTCGGCCTGTGCCTCCAAGTGCTGGCCTGCTGTGGCCAGGGGTGAAGTCACTGAGGTGACCAGGCCTACAAAAAGGAGGCTCAGGGTTTGACACAGTTGCAGCCTCACCAGGAATAAGCATAGTTCCCACAGGGACACTGCTTTTATAGGAATTAATGCTTCCTTCACCAGATAGAGGCAGGGAACATTGTCTGGGATCCCTTTTCTGCGCAAGATATTCTCCCTAACTTGTGAATTTTGAAAATTTTCACCCAGTGAAGATTTTAAAAAACAAAGCAATTTTCTGGAAGATAAGCATGTGCTAACATGCCTTGGGAGGACGCTTTCTCACTAGTGAGCCAAATGCCTGCCCCTCAGCGAAGACAAGCCAATGTCAGGTTTGTAAGGAACCTACTTTGGCACCCAATAGGGCAAAGTGGGGAAGAAATGCTACTGCAGCAGCACAAAGGGAAGTAAATGGCCACTAGGGGGCAGTAAAAACCGGTGGATGAGTGAGAAGGTTTTGAAAGAAAGGACAGTCTCTATTCAGCACCTAGCAAGGCACAAGGTTTCCCTACTTGAAGGATGGCATCCCTAGACATTTAACTTCCATAGCAAGAAGTCTCCTTGCCTCTCTCTGGTTGGGGCAGAATGGAAGGAACAGAAATTACTAGGAAAGATTATCCTCACCCAGCCCAGCCCTTCTCATTCCAGAGGTGGGAGAGCCCTCGGGTAGGGGAAGAAGGGGCTTGGCCAGGCTCCTTTGTTCTCAGATCTGACTTATTCAGTGCAGTTGGGCTTAATATTTGATGAATTTCAAGAGGAACTGCTGTGGTATCAGGATGTTAAGAAAAGGAAGTGGCCCCACCTTTTGTTTGTGGTTTCCCGGGATTAAGAAAGACAGAGATGGTGGTTGCAGAACTCACCAGGGCCAGATGTCTGAGCCTGCTCGGCTGGTGCTCCTGATTCTGCAGCGCTCCGGGTGGGTGTGGCCTGCAGAGGACTTGGTCTGTGGAGTCGTCCTCGCTGAAGTTCAGCAGGACAGTGCTCAGCCTCCAGCAGAACTGGGCCAGCTCTGGGAGATGCCGGGGCGCTTCTCTGCACAAAAGAAAAAGGGAGAGTCTTCCTTTCCTCGTTTCCACCCTCCCCATCCCATCCCCTTTCTTTCTTTCCTCTCATGGAAAATTTCACTGGCACCTAAGAGTAGAAAGTGAAAAGAAGAGAACAATGAACCCCCTAGGACTCACCAGCCAGATGAACCATCATTTCACCATCACTTTTGTTTAATCTTTATCCACTGTCTCCACTCCCACTACAATAGTTAACCCACAAGATACTTTAGGCTGCATTTCTAAAGGATAAGGATTTTAAAAAAAGATTTATTTATTTATGCACACAAGAGTTGGGGTGTAGGCCAGAGGTGTGTGGAGGGTGGTGGTGAGAGGATGCACTAGAGACAGAGTGGGGAGCAGAACAGGTAGATCTGCTGAAATACACTGCTGAGGGGAGCAGCGGGCGGAGACAGAGAGGTCTGCTGCGCCTGCCTGCCATGTGGGAAGCTCCCTGGTTGGGGATCCAACTCCTGCTGCAGTGGCTGTGGATAGCTTCATAGTGCTGAGATTTAACCCCTTGTGCCACCAGGGAGGCCCCGATAGTAACTTTTTTTTTTTAAAGATTTAAATTTTATTTTTGCATACAAGCTGGGGTGCAGGCCAGAGGTGTGGGGTGGTGAGAGGATTCACCAGAGACAGAGTGGGGAGCAGAACAGGAGGATTGACTGAAATACACTGTAAGGGGAGCAGCAGGAGGACAAGAGAGGAGAGGTCTGTTGTGCCATGTGGTGTTCCTTGGGTGGGATCAAACTTAGGCCACAGTAGTGATAGCTTGATAGCGCTGAGACTTAAACCCTGTACCACCAGGCAGGCCCTCATTTAAAATCTTTCATCTTTGTTGAATTTATTTATGGATAAAATGTGAGATTGTAGCAACCAATTGTTCCAGTACCTTGTATTGACTATTCTGTTTTTTCTTCACTGAATCACAGTCCCCTATTTGTTATATATCATATTTCCATTTTTGAGTGTCTTTCTTGGGCTCTCTGTTTGGTTCCATCTCTGTTTGTCTATCCCTGTACCAGTGCTACATTGTCTTAATGACCATGGTTCCTCTCAATATCGCCAATGGTATTCAATAATCACCTCTCCTGCCCTCTCTCCTCCCTCCCCCTGTTGTAGTGTAAACTCATATGTTTATGTCTATTTGATATGTTTTATTCAATTGTTATGCTTTTTTTTTTAATGTTTAAGTCACACTGTTTTCTAGTGGGATTACTTCTGTGTCTTTTTGGACATGAAACAAAATGTCTTTGAAGTCTTCCTTACTGTTTGGTTGGAAAACATGTCCCAGACTCATATCATACATTTCCTGAGACAGACCTGGTATTAGCTATTCCTCCAAGGAGTCCTGGTTTCTAAGAGTGGGAGGTGATAATTTATGGGCCACAAGCTGAGTGCGGATTGCTACCGGGTAATGCTTATTTTATAGTCTTTGCAGTGTGCAGAGCTATGAAAATGAAAGTAAGTTATTAGTTCATACTTACATTTCTAGTTCAATTTAACTTGACAATTTTTAAACTTCTGATTTTATACTGCAAGTTTTTAATATAATTATTTCAATATATATACAATAATTTCATAATAATATCAGTGTTACTAACAGTAAAGAAATACTTATAAAATTTATTATTTCATTGCAGCTGGACTTGTCTTTAGAATTATAAATCTATAAGATATATGTATTCTAGATACAAAGTCAAAATGCTTTTTCTTAAATGACTTGAATTATTTCCTTTATTTTTCCTATGTGGTTCTCTATGCCACTAACTTGGTATCCAGCTGGTTTCCATTATCTCTGTTTTATTTTTCAACGCTTAGAGAATTTGTTGTTCATTCTTATGATTTGAATACATAACTAGCTTGCACAATCCCTAAGTGAAAAAAATACGTAACACTCATTCCATTCGTGTGTACTTGTTCCATCTCTTCCATAAGTAATATTTAATTTTTCCTTTATTTTTTGCACATATAAACTCATACACATGCACACACATTCGTATTACCCTTCCTTCTTTCTACTATAAAAGATAGCACATTGTATATATCAGACCTTTCTTTTTAATTATATATCATGGAGATAATTATCTATTGGTTCATGACCACAAAACTTGGTAGTTTAAAACCATTTATTGGGCCTCCCTGTTGGCAAAAGGGGTTAAGTCGGGCCTCCCTGGTGGCGCAGTGGTTGAGCGCTGCGCTGTGGAGCTGTCGGCAGCCCGCCATGCGAGTTCGACGCCCGGCCAGGGAGAATCCCACATGGTGCGGCAGACCTCTCCTGCCTCGCCCACTGCTCCACTCAGCAGTGTACTTCTGATCTGCCTGTTCTGCTGCCCGCTCTGTCTCTGGTGAAACCTCTCGCCGCCCCACGCCTCTGGCCTGTACCCCAGCTTGCATGTATAAATAAATAAATCTTAAAAAAAAAAAAGTGGTTAAGTCTCACACTATGAAGCTATTGGCAGCCACGGCAGCAGGAGTTCGATCCCCAGGCAGGGAGCTTCCCACATGGTGCAGCAGATCTCTCCTGTCTCATTCGCTGCTCCCCTCAGCAGTGTATTTCAGTCACTCTGCCTGTTCAGCTCTCCACTCTGTCTCTGGTGAATTCTCTCACCCCCACGCTTTTGGCCTACACCCCAGTTCTTGTCTGTATAAATAAATAAAATAAATCTTAAAAAATTTATTATTTTTCCAGATTCTGAAACAAAGGCCAGCATCTACTGGGTAATCTTCAGCTGCACATGGCAGTTCCTGGTTCAGGAATAAACGAGAAATTTTTCACTCACAAGTCTGATGCCTCATGCGATGGCTAGGACATCTGTGGGCTGGCGTGACTGTCTCATGTGGTCCCTCCATATGGCCAGCTTAGGCTTCCTGTCAGCATCATGGGCTCAGGCCATTTGGGTTCTTACATGGTAGGAGGTTTCCATGAGAGTACGTAGAACTTCTTGAAGACTAAACCCGAAACTAAAATATCACTTCTGTCACATTTTGTTGGTCAAAGCAAGTTAAAAGTTCTACCCAATTCAAGGAGAGTGGGGGTAGAATCCACATAAGAAGTGACGTGTAACTACCAAGAGGGAAGGATTTAGAGACTACCTACCATAGCCCACCGTCCAGCCACACAACACACTTCTCTTCCACATACAAAATACCCTCCCCCCTCGAGCTCCCCCAAGATCCTATTGCATTATAATATTATACTTTAGGTTTGAAGTCTCCTATCTCATTACCAGTCAGTATCTAATTATCAGGTACAGTGTGGATCATGATTCTTATATATGATTTCTCAGATGTAGAGACCAGTGTACATAAAATAAAAGTTATCCTCCCTTGGGAAAGCCACAACAAACATTTCCATTTGAGAAAGAGAAAGAAAGCATAAGGCAATTACTGATCCAGAAAAATTCTGACCTCAAGCAAGGCACTTGTCATCAGTGTCTGCTCTTCCAGGAACAGGGATTAGGACACAGATCGGCTCTCTGGGGGTGGTATTCCAGACCATTGTTCTTAGTGGCTCTTGTCTTCACTCTTTAAGAAATTCTTTCTTTTCTTTTATATTTTTTAAAGATTTATATATTTATGTACCCAAGATCTGGGGTGTAGGCCAGAGGTATGGGGGTTGTGAGAAAATTCACCAGAGACAGAGTGGGGAGCAGAACAGGTGGATCTACTGAAATACACTGCTGGAGCAGCGGGGGAGACAGGAGAGGTCTGCTCCGCCATGTGGGAAGCTCCCTGGCTGGGTCTTGAACTCTTGCCATAGTGACTGCCAATAGCTTCATAGGCTGAACCCCTTGCGCAACCAGGGAGGCCCAAAATTCTTTCTTTTCTAAAGGAAATGACCCATGTTTACCACTGAAGTACCTAAGGTACCTAAGGTACTTCTTAAGTACCACTGATTAGCCTTCTTAATACCTTGCCTAGCTAGGGATGTAGATTTCCCTACCGAGTTTGAACTGTGTCTGTCTCCTTCAATCCAAGCAGAAAGTGCTTTCACCAATGTAATTTTCTTTAATAAAAAAAAATCTATAGGTTTTCTGGGGTCTCCCTGGTGGTGCTACAGGTTAAGCACAGCGCTGTGGAGCTGTCGGCAACTGCAGCACAAGTTCGATGTCTGACCCGGGAGATTCCCACATGGTGCGGCAGACCTCTCCTGCCTCACTGGCTGCTCTCCTCAGCAGTGTATTTCGGTCGATTTGCCCATTCTGCTCCCCTCTCTGCCTCTGGTGAACCCTCTCACCACCCCACACCTCCGGCTTGCACCCCAGCTTGTATGCAAAAATAAAATTAAAATGTTTAAAAAAATCTATAGGTTTTCTATGAATCTGGTTGGGGTTCACTCTGTGCTCCCAAAATACACATGCATGATTCTTTCCAAGATAAACCTGGCTCTATTTGAACATGTCAGGCAACCTTGGGACAAAGACCTTAAGATATGATAAGACATTACCTTAAGTCATTGTGAGGTCTTAAAGGCTTTTACAACTGTGCCCTAGATTTTCTCTTAACCTTGAAGGCACTTTGAAAATCTGTCAAAGCTGGCAATGGCGTCTATAAATAGTACTGGGTTGACTCTGTTTAAAATGGTTCCTAAACTATTCCTTCTTTAGCTCAGCTCTCTCTTCCTGTTCTTTTATCATGGACAGCTGAAAAAAAGGTCGTTGGTGCTTTATCTTCCTGTCAGGAAATCTCCTTAGCTAGATACACGAGTGTGTAAGGTGCATTCTCCATCTTCAATATTACCACTGGCGATACTACTGCCAAGTGTTCCACCAGTGCATAGTGCACGTCACCCTTTGTGAAGCATCTAATAGTGAAGTGCTTACTGTGATTCCCACCTCCATCAAAACTGTCTTCCCTGCTCTTGCATTTTTTTGTTACAGTTGTACCCACTTCCATTCTCTCAGTCTGCAGTTCAGTCCGGGGAGCAGAATTGCCTAGAGCTAAGAGATTTATTCTTGGAATTCAACTTTCCACACTTGTGAGAGGAGCTTGAGAAGTTAAGGTCAGAGATGAGGGGTGTGAGGTCAGAGGAGCCACCAGCCAGGGGATCTGGGTGCTGGAAGCAGCCACTATGGAATGAGAAGGGCTGTCTGAATTGGCCCCTGGACCCTTCACAGGCCAGGACCCTGCACCACCCACAGCTGCAGTTAGGGAAGGACTCAATGTGGGATTCACACAAGTGCCCACTTTCCTTTTCCTCAGACAAGTTAGTGACCTCCACCCCCACCTCCGTTAAGTACATTCACATGTCACTTAAGGTCAGGGGTATGTTGTGGGAAATGCATCATTGGGCAATTGCCTGGTTGTGGAACCCTCTTAAGAGACACGTGCGCAGCAGGATCCTGGGGCCTGCTCTCTTTCTCCTGCTTCCTGGTGAAAGACAGACTGGATGAGGACAGACTGGATTAGGGGACAGCTCCCTCCACAATGGGCCCCACCCTCATTTGTGAGATTTGTGTGTAGTAAGTCTTGTGATTTTACTTCCTTTGTGTGGGTGTATTGGAACTACACCTTCAAAACGACCTTGGGGATTTCTTTTCAACAAAGTAGGAGCTCTGATTCCAACCCCAATCCTGTGTGGGAGATTTGTGTCTCCTCACCCCATGGTGATGCTCTACATATTCTTAACACACACCAGCTGTGGGACATGGGTAGGGGTCTCAACGCTACAAGAAGGTGGTGCTCTGTGGGACCACAGTCAAGCATTTGGTGATCGACCTGGGCTGCTGTAAGCAACCAGGAGGAAGAGTTGGCTATGACAATGAACAGAATGAGGACAGACTGGAAATCACTGACCCCTAAGTGTCTGTCACCAAGTAACCGTGATGCCCTTCAGAGGGTAAAAGTTCCTGCTTCATGTCCATCTATATCAAAGGTAAGTTCTTTGGCCCACCAGGAAGGGGATTCTGGGAAGTGTTCCCAGATCAACCAAATTGACAATAAAATGATTCAGCACAAAGAGAAACTTCTCCTTATCAGCTTTCTAGACATTCTCAGGTTGATTTTATTTTTTCGCTAGTAGTGAAGTATGGACACACTTTTACCTTTTACCAAGTGGCTATCTATTTATTAAACTTAAAATTTTTCTCACTGATTTAACGTGCCATTTTTATCCTATACTAAATTTGCATGTACATTTTGGTCTATTTCTGGTTTCCTGTTCAGTTTCATCATTGTTTCATCATTCAACAATACCACTTGTTACAGAGACTTCTTTTAATGTTTTAATAGTTGGTAAGGTTTTTTTTAAAAATTGATTATTCTTACTTATTTTTCTGTATTGACTAGATCAACTAATCTGGCACCAGGAAAAAAAATCTGTTACTATTTTTCAATTGATATCATTTATAAACTTTAGAACTTTCATCTTTGTTAAGTTAAGCATTCCTATCTAGGACATATGTCTTCCCATTTGTGCAAGTCTACTTTTATGTCTTTCAAGAGTGTTTTAGTTCTCCCTAAGTGGGTTTTGCATATTTATTGAGAAGTTAAAGCCTATTTTCTCTTTCTTGTTGCTGTTATAAATGTGAATCTTCTTTCCTAGCGTTTGAGTGGTTATTTTTTATATATATGAAGGCTATGATATCTGAATGTTATTGTAATATGTTGAGTCAATGGTCAATGATAACTTTGTAGATGTTTCTCTATTTTTTTTCTAAAGTAGAATGTTGTTGGACAGAAATAAGAGGCCAGCTTGATCCCCCCCCCCCCACCCCCTGTAAGTAACTATATCTGTTTGCTTGGCTGCCTAAAGGAGTCTATCTTTATATTTAAAGTTCAGTTACTTTTCTAGGATATGACTCAGCATGGACCAATTTGTTCATATTTCTTTGGGCTGTGGGATCTCTTCCCAAAATGTAGATTCAAATCTTCTTTCACCTCAGAAAAGGTTTTGTGAACTATATCTTCTGTTTTAGTGATGAAATGTGACATGCTGAAAAGCAAACTAAACAAAAATATAAAGCTCAGTGACATCATAAAACAAATGTCCATAGACCACCCCTGCTCCCTAAGTCGGGGCCAAAAAATTGCCAACACTGCAGCAGCCTCTTCAGACTTCCTCCAATCACCATCAGCCTTCAAATTCATGCATGAATAGTTTCATCATCCAAGAATGATTTTGTCATTTTTGAAAGTTATGTAAGTGGAATAATAAAGTATTTTTAAATTTTGGCTTATTTCACTAGCCATGCTTCTGTGCTTCCTTAATATTGCATAAAACTATCACTCATTCATTTTCATTGCTCCATGATTTTACATTATAGGAATAAATGGCAAGTATTTCTCTTTTCCACTGTGCATGAACTGGTGGGATGCTTTCAACTTTTTACTATTACATGTGATGCTATCATGGACATTCTTCTACATATATCTAACTACAAGATTACACATGTTTGTTGGGGAGAACTGGGTAGAAGGTCATGCCCAGCTGTATCCTAAGTGTTTAAGTCACTTTACATTATTATCAGTAGTTACGAATGTTTTAGTTCTTTCACATTGTTACCAGTGCTCAGTATTGTCAATCTTTTCAGCTTGTTTTAGCCTGTAGGTGTTTAGAGGCATTTAATTTCCCTCATTAACAACGATGGTGAGCAAAAGCTTCCTACAGTGGCCCTTTAGATAGCCTCCTGAACAGTTTTCTTGCCTGTTTTTCTATTGAGTTGTCTGTCTTATTGATGTCCAGGCTTCTTTTGGTATTCTGGATTCAAACTCTTTCTTGGTTATTTGTGTAGCAAATATCACTTCCACACTATGACTTGCCTTTACACGTTGTCACAGGGTTAGTAGTTCTTAAAGTAGTCTGCTTTGTCAATATTTTCCTTTATGGTTAAGCTTTCTGGCCTCCTGTTTAGAAAATCCTCTATCCCAAATAATGATATTTTCCTTTATTATTTTCTAGGTCTATTGGGTTGGCCCTTTACACGCAGATCTTTAACCTACCTGCAGCTGATATTTGTGTATGGGTGCGGTGTGAGTTGCTTTATTTTTTTCATATAGATAACCACTTGTTTGAATAAGATTTATTGGAGCTGAAATAACCTTCTCTTCCCCCACTGTTCTGATTTACCACATTTCCTGTAAACCAAATATCCATGTATGCTTGGGTCTGTTTCTAGACTTCCATTGTTCTTTCTACACACATGCCAAAATCATACTTTTTTGTTGGTGGTGTAGGTATTGGCTCTTTGTCCAGTAGAGCAGGTCTTCTTACTTCATTGTTTTTCTTGGAGTTTCATATAGTCTTGGCCCTCTGCATTTCCATAACCATTTTAGGGGGACCTTGCAAATTTATATACACACACATACACACACACAGATCTGCTAGGAATGTGAGCTGATGTTGTATTCAATTTATAGGTCAGCTAAGAATCAGACTGCTAAGCATCAGACAGCTAAGAATCAGTCTTAGCAGTCTGATTCTGTAACGTAACAGTTTACCCACTATTGAACTTTATAGAAGTGGAATCAAGGTATATATTCCTTGTGCTTGGCTTCTTTTGCTTAAATAATGTTTTTGAGATGTTTCCATGCTATTGCATTTGTCAATGGTTCCTTTTCATTTTTTATATATTTAATTTTATTTTTTAAGATTTATTTTATTTGTTTATGCATGCAAGAGCTGGGGTATAGGCCAGAGGGGTGGGGAGGGGAGGGAGAGGTGAGAGGATTCACCAGAGACAGAGTGGGGAGCAGAACAGGTGATTTACTGAAATATACTTCTGAGGGGAGCAGCGGGGCAAGACAGGAGAGGTCTGCTGCACCATGTGGGTCAGCTCCCTGGCTGGGGATCAAACTCATGCTGCAGTGGCTGCCTATAGCTTCATAGTGCTGAGACTCAACCCCTTGCGCCACCAGGGAGGCCCCTGGTTCCCTTTTATTGCTGAAAAGTGTTTTCACTTTTTGTCTCAGTTTGTCTTTTCTTTCTCCTATTGATGGACATTTTGTTTCCAACTTGGGGGAATTATGAGAAAACTTGAACATATCTGTTTGCGCACCTGTTTTCATTTATTTTAGATAAATATCTAGTTGTGAAATTGTTTGGTCATAGGGTTAGTGCATGTTTAATTTCACGGGAAGATGTCAAACTTTCAATGTGGTTGTACCGTCTTACACCCTCATCAGCAATGTATGAGATTTCCAATGGTGCCACATTTTTGACAGTCTTTGGCATGTCAGTCTTTGTAATATTAGCCATGTTAGTGGGTATGGTTTGGTATTTCATTGTGGTTTAATTTGCACATGTCTGATGACCAATGATATTGTGCAAGTTTTTATGTGTTTATTAGCTTATAGATCAAACTGGGAGAATTGGCCTCCTAATAATATATGAATCGCCAATCCATGAGCAGGGTATAAATGCTTCATTTATTTAGATCTTTAAATTCTCTCATATGCTAGGGCAGGGCCAAGTTCCAAGGTAGCTGGAGTTTTTCTTATAATCTGTGGTTTTGTGTAGGAGACTTTGGTGTTTTATTCCCACTATCCACTGGAAAAAGGGAGTTTTAGAATTTTCACAATTCAAAAGTTCTCCTCTATTGCTACAGATAGAAATTGCTTCCCAAATAAAAACTTTGTCGATATGATTGCTTGTCTAGTCCTAAATTCTGTGCTTCTCAAAACCTGGTCTGGAACATGCAGCCACCAGTCATCACTGAGTTCACGCTACAGGCAAGCAGGGCTGAGCCTCTGCATGGCAGGCACACTTTGTAACTCAGAAAACACTGTCCCTGGCTTGCTCTTCGATTTTGAGGCAATGTCCTTTCTCCATGTCTGATCTCTGTAGATCCACTCCCTTTTCACTACCTCACTACCCATATGGGGGTCTGGCCTTTTCCTGCCTCCAGTTTCATTGAAAATGTCATTTGTGTTTTGTTTCTGATTTTTCGCTGTTTTGTATGATTAAAGGATTTTCAAATCAGAAATCTGTGATACCGTACATCTCAGCTTTACATTTTCTTTTCCCCTCCTTCATTAACCTTGCCAAAAAATGTCAATTTTATTAGTCTTCAAAGACTAACTTTTGCCTTTTTTTTTATTCTCTGCTATTTTTTCTTCTCTGACTTCTTGTTCTCTTTATTTTTCTTCTATTTCTCTTCCTTTCCATTCTAATTCAGTTTTAAATTATTTTCCAGCTTCCATTATTATGTTTTACTTGACACATTACTTATTTAGAAGCATTTCTAAAATTCCAAATTTATTAATTTAAAAAATCTATTATTAATTTTTGGGTTTTTGGGAAATTTTTTATTTTTAAATTTTATCCTTTCAGGGCCTCCCGGGTGGCGCAGTGGTTAAGCCCTACGCTGTGGAACTGTCACAGCGGTGACGCGAGTTCGACGCCTGGCCGGGGAGATTCCCACATGGTGTGGCAGACCTCTCCTGCCTCGCCCGCTTCTCCCCTCAACAGTGTACTTCTGATCTGCCTGTTCTGCTCCCCACTCTGTCTCTGGTGAACCCTCTCGCCGCCCCACGCCTCTGGCCTGTACCCCGGCTTGTATGTACAAATAAAAAATAATCTTTAACAAAAAATTTATCCTTTCAGAGAAAATTTATACAGAATCTCCCAAGTCAAGACTTACAGGTAAGTCTGTCAATACAACAAGTAATAGGCTATTAAATAGGCAAAACAGTTTTTTTTTAAAGATTTATTTATTTATGCAGATAAGCTGGGGTACAGGCCAGAGGTGTGGAGCAGTGAGAGGGTTCACCAGAGACAAAGCAGGGAGCAGCACAGGCAGATGGACGAAAAATACACTGCTGAGGGGAGCAGCGGAAGAGGCAGGAGAGATCTGCTGCGCCATGTGGGAATCTCCCCGGCCAGGCGTCGAACTCACGTCACTACCACCGACAGCTCCACAGTGCAGTGCTTAACCACTGCACCACCAGGGAGGCCCAAGCAAAACAGTTTTATGACAAGGATTTTATTTGACATACAACATGGTATTACAAAACTTATGTAAATTTTTTCATTAATATTATAAAGGTCACATTGAATAATGTGTCAAAAAAAGGAGAAAAGCAGCTAAAAGTGCTTTATTTAAAACAAACTTGCTTTTCCAATAATCTGCCTTTTATCAATGGTAAAACTTGCTTTTCAGATCAAAGCATGGATGACTCTGGGTGGTAGAAAAGAAAGACCTAGGGCCTCTCTGGTGGCACAAGGGTTAAGCCTCAGCACTATGAAGCAATAGGCAGCCACTGCAGCACAAGTTCAATCCCCCACCAGGGAGATTCCCACATGGCGCAGCAGACCTCTCCTGTCTCGCCTGCTGCTCCCCTCAGCAGTTTACATCAGTCAATCTGCTTGTTGTGCTCCCCACTGTTTCTGGTGAATCCTCTCACCCCTCCACACTTCTGGCCTACATCCCAACTCTTGTATGCATAAATAAATAAATCTGTAAAAAGAAAGAAAATAGAACTATATAAAAGAATTGCAGATACTTAATATTTAAGTTTAGAGTCTCAAAGTGTTTCTCAAACTTGGGTAAAGCAGTTAAAATACCATTTTTACTATCTTATTTTCTAGGTTTAAACTCTCAGACATTTTAGCAAAGTGAGATGTTAGACCATTTAAGAGTCATGTTTGGAGAGATAATAAATGTACAGTCAGGAACAGAGTAGTAGCTTGTTAAGCCATTTGGGATCAGAAAGGAATGGTAATGGAACAGCCAACATTTGTCCTTGGGGCCAGCAAGGAAAGATCATAATGCCCACGATGATTCTACTTTCATTGACTTTATCCACCGTCATTTAATCATATAAGTTAAATAAAGATTGTGGCCTCAAGTTCACAGGAACAGTACCTGTCAATCCTAACAGCAGGTGGCAATGTCGCACAAGGTAGAGAATCAGTTTTAAGTAACAAAAGGGGAATTTGTGCATTCTTATAAGTAGATATTTTAAAGTTTTGAAAAGACTGTTATGATCACGGCTTCAACCAGTCAGAACATTGAGAGAATAACTGAGACCTGAGCCACAGACACTCTCTACTTCCCTACCTTTTTTTATTTTTATTTTTTACTCAGGTAACATTGTTTTATTGAGGTTTACATTGTTATTTATATTTCCAAAGTATAGGATTCCCCCCCTTCAGATGTTGTAACCATAGCACTTCCGCCACCAAAGTACTCACAGTCCTCCTCTGTAGTCCACTGTGCTCGCTCCCCACCTTGTGCTCACCCCTACTCTTCTCTGACCCCCTCAGTTGTATAGTCAAGTTTCAAGGGTTGGTTTTTGAGTTTGACTTTATCTATCCTTTGTTTGGTTTCTCTATGTTCCCCATATAAATGACACCATCCAGTGCTTATCTTTCTTCTTCTAATTTATTTCACTAAATATAATCCCTTCTGACTCCATCCATGTTGCTGCAAATGGCATGAGTTTATCATTTTTTGATTGTGGAGTTGCATTCCATTGTGTATATATACAGCATCTTCTTGATTCACTCACCTGTTTTTGTTGTTTAAGTTGTTAAGTTGTTTCCATAATTTGACTATTGTAAATGATGCTATTGATACAATGAAAATGCCCACTTATCCACTTTTTCTTGGGCTACCACAACAGTCTTTTTGTCAATTCCAATACATGTTTCTTCATATATATATGTATATATGTGTGTGTGTGTGTGCGTGTATGTGTGTATATATATATATATATATATATATATATTTAATTTATATCCTTTACATTATTGTGTATCCCTGTAGGTTTCCCACCACCAGTTCACCCATGAACCATCACCATAGTCTCTTGTGCTCTTTTCTCCTCTATTTTGGTCTCTCTTCCTCCCCCTCCCCTGTAGAATGTCTCTTATTTGTGGTTGCCTGCTAGTTTTGCTTTTGTTATGTTTGTGTGCTGTTTTCTACTTCTGAGTCCATCTTGGGAGCATTTGTGTTTAGGATTGTAAAACACTGGACACTGTTTTGGGCAAGGGAAATGGCCATTTTTGGCCTCAGTGACTCTTTGTTTTTCCCCAGTTTGTTAACTAAATCCCATTGTTGTTGTCTCCTGAAACAGAGTAGTCTTGCAATTGTGCGTGTGGGTGAAGAACTCAAACAATGACCAGTAAACTCTTTGGGCAGTGTACTTGGCCACTTCTAGTGCCTCTTGCTGCCCTGTATCACTCTCAGATGTAGTCCCCATAAAATTCCCACCACCAAGTCACCCGTAAACAATCACCATAGTCTCCTGTGCTCATTCCACCCGTTTTAATCCCTCTCCATCCCCCTACCCTGCTGAATGTCTCCAATTTATAGTTGCCTGCTAGCTTTGTCTTCCCCCCACCTTGATCCCTTATTTGGTTCCCCTATATTCCTCCTGTAAGTGAAACCATTTGATATTTTTCTTTTTCCTTCTGACTTATTTCACTGAGCATAATCCCCTCTAGCTTCATCCATGTTCCTGCAAATGGCATGAGTTTATCTTTTTTGATTGCTGAATAGTATTCCATTGTGTATCTATACCACATCTTCTTGACCCAGTCATCTGTTTTGGGGCATTTAGGTTGTTTCCATATTTTAACTATATGTGCTACAATGAACATAGAGGTGCAGGTATTCTTTCAAATTAATGTTTTTGGTCCTTTGGGTCGATTCTTAGGAGTGGAATTACTAGGTCATATGGTAGCTCCATTTATAGTAATTTGAGGAATCTCCACACAGCTTTCCATATTGTTTGGACCAGTTTGCATTCCCACCAACAGTTCTACAGTGCATTTTTTAAAAAGGAAGAGATTAAATCATATGTTGTTGTCCTCAGCACATAGATAGCATCAACACATCTTTAGGTCAGAACAACTTAGAACCAGAAATACCCACTCAGTAATAATTACATTTTTAATGCCAATGCCTCAGTGTTCCTACCTATGTAAACTAAATTCAAACTAGTCTTTTGGAACAGTTCTTACAGAGTAAAGTCTTTTGAACTGCTTCCTGGGTTGAATCCTCACTTGAAGTACTGAACAAACTCTTTGTCTAACTATCATTTAGATTTTATTTCCAGTTAACAGTAGTAACAAAGAGCTGAAGGAGATTCATTGTGTGAAACTTCAGCAAGGGTTCAAAAGAAAATTAACATAAACCTACCTATGCCACAAAACACCTTACTCATCAATAAAGAGAAATAAACTATGGATTCACACAATACCCTAGATGTATCTCAAGGGAATTATATTGAGTGAAAAATAAAGTCAATATCAAAATATTATATACTGTGTGATTTCATTTATTTACATTCTGGAAAAGATAGGACTATAATGATAAGACTAGATCAGTGGTTGCCAGGAGATGGGTTGGGAAACTTGTGACTGAAGGGGCAGTACAGGGGAGACCTTGGGGTGATGGAACTCTGTCCTGTTTGTGGTGGTGGTTCTGTTACAGGGCAACCTCAAAGGGAAATGGAATGAATTGGTGTGAGTCCTCACCTGTGTGTTTAAAAAAGCAATTCAGAATAAGACCCAAGGGCAGGTACACACAGAAAAGTTAATAAAAGTAACAGAGAGAAAGAGAGGGAGATTAATTGGTCAATATATCCTATAGATAATGCTGCCTGAGCTGGGACCCTGGGTCCATGCTGAAGGCAAACAAAACCAACTCCCTTCTAGCCCACAAGTCCTCCCTTTTCTATCAAGCATGGCTGCTTAATGCCTCCCTTTGTTCTCAGCAACCCCATTCAAGAAGTTGAGTCATGGCAGATGGCATGATGGGCATGATGGGAGTTTTAATCCCAGGAACCTGGGATCTCTTTGGCATGGAATTGGGGGTGGAGCCCATGAAACTTCAGTGTCTGGAATTCATTCAGGGCATTCTGTTCCCCCAACAGTTCCCAGAATCTATTCATGGGTTAAAGTATACTGAACTGTGCACTCCCTGCAAAAGTCAGTATCACTGTAGGGATAATTTAAGAGATATAAAGATGGAGATGTAACATAGCCTTCTTAAAAGGAGAAGGTACTATGTTCCTCAGCCCTCTGGAACTACTGGGAACTACGGGGCAGAACTATGTCCCCAGGTGAAGCTATAGAATATGGAAGGCAGGCTCTGGAACACACAGAGAGGGGAAACACATGGAAAAGGGCATTTGCTTTTTTTTTTTTAAAAGATTTGTTTATTTTATGCACACAAGCTGGGGTACAGGCCAGAGGCGTGGGGCGGCGAGAGGGTTCACCAGAGACTGAGTGGGAAGCAGAACAGGCAGATGGACAGAAATACACTGCTGAGGGGACCAGCAGGAGAGGCAGGAGAGGTTTGCCAAGCCATGTGGGAATCTCCCTAGCCGGGTGTCGAACTCACGTCGCCGCTGCTGACAGCTTAACTGCTGTGCCACCAGGGAGGCCCGGCATTTGCTTCTTGGCTTTGGACTTGCACCAGGGACTTGGGGGATTTGGAGGAGACACGTGGAGAAGAGACATGCAGAGATACTTGGAAGAGACATGGGTGAGAGATACAGAGGAAGGTTGACAATGGCTGCTGTTATCTTGATTTATACTTTGATTTTGCTCCTTTCCTCCCATACTTGCCAGGTCCCTTCTCCCCTTCCTGTGGTTCCCTGCCAGAAGCTGCATTAGACTTAGATTCGGAGGCCCTACATTGGCTGAACATTTCCCCATGAGGGGATGGTAATTTGGGGTGTTTTATTTGGAAACTGTTATCCTTTCTTTTCTCTCTATGCACACTAACCCTATTGATACAGAGCAGGAAGGGCACTAAAACCGACACTATCCAAATAGTTTACTGGTCACTGTCCTAGTTTTTTTACCCATGCACACAATTATAAGACTACTTAGGCTCAGGGAACAACAACAATGGGATTTATTTAACAAACCAGGGAAAAATAAAAAGTCACTGAGGCCAGAAATGGCAATTTACCTCACCCAAAGCAATGTCCAGTCCTTTTAAGTCCCAAATAGGCTAAGATGGCATCTTCTCACCACTGAGGATGAGGAGCTCCTCTCCCGAGCAATAGGCCACATGTCCAAGATGGTGTCTTCCTGCCTCTGTAGACACACAGCAGCCAGACTGTATGCCAGCTTCCAACTCACAAGGACAACAAAAGACACAACAGGAGATGCTCCAGGGTCTGCCGTGATGCCCCAACAGGCCAGCGACATTGAAAACAACAGCTGCACCGCCCAAATGGCCCAACAAACGGTTGCACTCAAGCATTTTAGCAAGCTGCTTAGCTCTGGGTTTCACCTTCTTTTTTTTTGGCTATAACAGTAACAAAACTGGGAGCAGTTTCCATCGCTCAGTTACTTGTAACGGCTTCAAACTTTTCCTCTCCAATATTCGCGTGGTGGGGGCCAAAGTCACTGGCCCCAAAGTCACTGAAAGATTCCAAAAATGCTCAATCTGGAACTTTACATCCTGTTGGCTCAAAACTCTTGTGGCTCCTTCTGCCGTCCCTTTTATTTCTTGTTGGAGTCTCCACCCCAAACTAGCATGTTTTTTAGTATTTTTGGGGGTGGCCATCTATCCTCACTAGCAACCCCCTCCAGCGGGCAACACCTATAATGGACTTCGGCCTCAGCCACAGTTACACTATTAAAGTTCTTTCACACTGAATGTGCTTTGTCTTTATGCACATGAATGGCCAGACCTTCAGAGTGTTTGAGTCTGGGGTCTTGGGGTCCACCTCGGTCACACACTAACAGGGAGACTGTTAACCATTTCCCCCGAAATGGAACAATTTGCCAGCTTAAACATTTTTCCATATATGTTTATGAATATAATCAATGAGTTCTTCATCTATTTGTTTTGTGTGGGTCTCACTCTATTGATAATAATGCTATTGACTAGAAATACCTAGGGCCCTCACCTGGCAAAGTCTCCTGTGTAAGTGATCTCTTAAGTCAATATTACAACTGGACCAGCACTTGGGATTCTTGTTATGATTGCATGCTACCCTTCAGCACCAGGAACCTGAAAAAAATGGCTGTTTATTACTTATAAGACCTGGAGATTACACAGCACACCTGAACCACATTGAGGGTTCTGGGACAATGAAGAGATGGAGGTGGAGAGAAGGAAGAGAATGAGGATAAGGAGGGGAGAGACAGGGACAGAGAGAGAACTTGCCTGGAATCCTGCTTTTATTGAGTCTGAGGGTAGGGATTTAGGGCTTCTGGACTTCATTCTTTATTGGTGAATTTAAGTCATAGGAGTGGGAATTTATTTTTTTATTTTTTAATTGTTGTCATGATTTATGTCTTTTACATTATTGTGTATTCCCGTATGTTTCCCACCACCAATTCACCCATGAACCGCATAAGGAGTGGGAATTTAAAGTGTGAGAAGAAGAGTAAGAAAAGAGAAAAAAGGGCCTCCTTGGTGGTGCAGGGGTTAAAGTCTCATTGCTATCAAGCTATCACCAGCTACTGAATTTGATGCCTGGCCAGGAAGCTAACCCACATGGCGCGGTAGACCTCTCCTGCTTCACCCGCTGTTCCCCTCAGCAGTGTATTTCAGTAGATCTGCCTGTTCTGCTCCCCACGCTGTCTCTGGTGAACCCTCTCACCCCCACCCAACCCCCACACCTCTGTCCTATACCCCAGATCTTATATGCATAAAAAAATAAATATTTTTTTAAAAAAAGAAAAAGAAAAAAGACAAGTCAGTCTCAACTGGTCATTTGTCTAACCAGAATCTGTAAAACAAAGGAATCTTAATGCGGGGAGGCGCCCCAGCTCTTTGTCTAGACATGTGGCTAGCTGGCAGTGTGTGCTTTTGAGCCCTCTGTAAGCAGATGCTTTGGCATTAATCTTAAGTCAGGCACTTGCATTCCAAAATGAGAAGTCAACTGTTGGGGTTTATACCACACTATTTCTGGATTTTCCTTGTTCCTGACACTAGCTTTTATTTACCTTTAATTTTCGCAGCAATTCATGACCATGAATTCACTCCATATACTTTCAACACCTTTTGTATTCTCCCGGATGCTCCTGGATATGCTAAAGTTTCCCTTGTATATCTAACTTTCCTAGACACAGCACATAAGGGAATTAAGTCAGTGAGTGGCAGGGAAAGAAGACTTGGAAAATTTAACATTTGTTTGTAAAACTAGAAGTCATTTTTAAGAAATCCAAGCTGCTAATCCAAATCTTTTGATTTTTGCAACTCTGAAACATGAAATAAAAACACGACTGCTAATGGGAAAGGGGTTTTCTTTGGGTAAGGCAGTGATGAAAATGAGAGGAAGTGAGGCCAGGAGGACTTGGGAAACTGGAAAGTCTGAGATACAAGACCGTAATTTTAAACAATATAGAAATAGAAGGAACAAACCAGCTCCCAGGAAAACAGAAGTGTTCTGCTGAAATGTTGCTGAACTGGCTTCCACCTAGGGCAAGATCCAGTTACAGGATAATTAGGGAACAGAAAAATAACCACCACAAAACTTCCCGACCACCTAGTGCCTAATCAATAGTCTGGTACATTGGGCAACAGGAAGTCTGACAGTGTATAGCCATAGCCAGGGCTGGAATAGACAGGCATCCTCCCTTGGACCCCCCTCCTGCTGTCAAGAGTTCTTTCCTCTTGCTTCAATAAATCCACGCTTGCTTGCTCTCATGCTTGGTGTGGCAGCTGTTATTCCTCAACCTGCATGCACACTCAGACCCACAAGTATCCATTCTTCTAACAAAAATATTCTAAGATTCAGTTGCACAAATCTAAATGTATTAGAAACCATGGAGGGGATCAGGAGAGCCAAACTTTCATCTCAAGAAAAGCTGTGTTGACAAAGGGGCCATATCCACAGAGATAAGTCTCAGTTGAACTGACTGGGTTTCAGGCTTGGGGAAACACAGTTCCTACGGACACACCTGACCTGTTTGATTGGATGCCTGCATTTCTCCTCAGACGGAGACTTCCTAAAATGTCTGCAAAAACTAACCTCATCCCCTGTGTTAGATTCTTCTAAGATTCAGTGTTCACTCTTGGCAACCTTTTCTCCAGTTTGGAGGGTGACTCACTTCACCTTCCTCTTACTGACTGTATTATATTCATGTTTCATGTGCCTATAAGGAGCACAAGTTCCTGGAGGAAAGAGCCGTATGGAATCTCTTTGAGACTCAAATTGTAAACCACACCTGCATTTTAACATGTCCAGATGATTTGTTGCACAATTTTGATGATTTTATTGAGATAGAATTCACTTTTATAACCATATCACTCTCCCATTTAAGTGTACAAGATGAATGCTTTTTGGTTTGCTCAATGGTTTATAATACATTTAAAGAGTTGCGCAGGCATCACCAGATCTAATTTTAGAACAGGGCCCCACCTGTCAGAGACACTAACACGGTGGCTGGTCCCTGCAGTGGAGCCGGTGGTCTCCTGTCACAGCCTGAGATTTTTGTCACCAGGGGTCCATCTGGCTCATAAAAACTTCCAGTGATCATGATGTTAGTGGGAAGTCTGAGGAGCACCCCAGAACCGCTAAACCTATCAGCTCTGAATGGATTCTGCCATCTACTACATAAAGACAAACATACCCTTAGTGCATAAGACCTTCAATAGAAAAGAACTTTAATAGAATTGGTGTGCAATAGAGAAGAGAAGAGAAAGAATATAATTACAATAGTTTCCCCATGAAACATCCAAAGTTACCCAACCCCTGGGTACATACCCAGCCCAATAAGGTTGGCCTAAGGCAGCACCACTGAGCCCCGAAAGCTTGTCATGACTCTAAGGAAACTTCTGACAGGAAACCATAGGAAAGGGCAAAGAAAGGACCGCGCAAGTCTGGAAGGAAAAGAGCAAAATCAAAATACAAATCAAGATAAAGTCTGCCATTGTCCCCAAGGGCTTCTCACCCATGTCACTTTTAAGTGTCTCCTTCCGTGTCCCCCAAGCCTCTCGTACAAGTTCAAAGCTGAGAAGCAAGGCTGGCTTCTTCACATACCTCTTTGCTCCAAGTCCCTCCTCCAGGTCTTCTTCCCTCCCCTTCTGGGCTTCTTTTCTGGTTTCTCCTCACTATTCAGCGCCACCCTTCCTTGGGTGGGGTAGGGAACCTGGAAACTCCCCTTTCTGTGGATATCATACTGTTACAGCTAGACTTTCCCTGGTGACTCTCTTATAAGGAATTTGGTAACCTGTTCACTAAAATTTACTGTTTTGGTATCTGGCTTACCTAACTGAGGTCATTCCTGAGTTCTGACAGTATTCCACTTCGAGACGAGGTTGTGACTCGCACCATGGGCCAGAGTGAATACCGCAGCCGGTACCTGAGAAGCCAGGCACCTCCACTTACCAACAGTAGCTGTACTTCATTGCCGTTATCACAACCCAGACAGCAAAGACTATGATCATCTAAATACCAAAAGAGTGATAAAGTGTGTCATGAATTCCAAAGGAGCAATTGCTAAGAGGTTTTCAATGGGAATAAATGCCTATATTAAATACAAAAACTTATTTTTTATTTATTTATGCATACAAGTATTGCGGTGTAGGTCAGAGCTATGGGGGTGAGAGGATTCACCAGAGACAGAGGGGGGAGCAGAACAGGCTGATTGACTGAAATACACTGCTGAGGGGAGCAGTGGGCAAGACAGGAGAGGTCTGCTGCACCATGTGGGTCAGCTCCCTGGCTGGGGATTGAACTCAGGCCACAGTTGTTGGTGATAGCCTCATAGCACTGAGACTTCACCCTCTGCAACACCAGGGATACCCTATATTACTTATATAGCTTTTAAGATATCAATAAAACATGGCATTTGAAACTGAGTTCCATACTTACCATCTAACTCTGGACACATCCTAGTCTTAGTTCTATTCCAAACTCACTGTATCAGACATGAGCACATCACTCCTTTAGCCCAGGATTCAGACACTCCATTAATTAAAGGAAAGAAAATCCTCATTTAACCATTCAGCTGGGATAGCAGGAAGGTGAATATGAACATACTTCGTAGGACTAGTAAGTATCTCAGAATAAAGGGAATGAGTACCAAATACTGAAGTCTAATTTTAAATTAACCTAATTCTCCTATCTTTCTTAGTCATTTTTTCCTGCTTCATGTTTATTGTACAAACAGCATAGCAAGACACCAGAGATGGGGAGCCAGAGAGCAGCCAGCGGTTACAACAGTCCTTCCGTGCTGGTGTGGGCAGACATGCGGGGGCCTCAGCACCCTAGGAGCCTGCACTGCAGCCTCATCCTGGCCTGGGTTTGAGCCTTGGTCTTTGGCTGGGACAGCCTGAGACCTTTGGTGATGCAGGAACAGGCACTTTGGGTGAGCAGTGGAGGGGAGTTGACTTAACTTGTGGCTGTGCCCCTTGGGGATGTTGGCCCTGACCTCCTTGGGCTTTACAAGGGCCTGGAGAGCCTCAGCATGTGCACTCGTAGCCTTGGCATTGTTGGCCTGCACCTTCTTCAGACCCTTCTTCTTGTGCTTTTTGGCAAAGTGCCAAAAACTTGGGTTCCACCACCTAAAAGAGTCATATCTTTCTCATTGGGGTTTCTTAATTCCACTTCAGTGCCACTTTGGGATTGGTTTGTATGTGCTGTGGCTTGTGGATCGGACCTTGTCTGCATCAAAGCCCGTGGCTCCCCAGGTGTCAAGCAGGAAGAGCCTTTTATCTTTTTTTAAAAGCGACTTTTAAAAAATTGTAGTAACATATGTAGCATAAAATTTGGTGTGTTAAAGCATACAGTTAGTTGAGTGCATTGCTGTGCAACCATCTTCATTATCTGCTTCTGAAACTACTCATGGCCTCCCTGGTGGCACAATGGATTAAGCGCAGCACTATGAAGGTATCCAGAGCCACTGCAGCAAGAGTTCAATCCCCGACCAGGGAGATTCCCACATGGTGCAGCAGACCTCTCTTGTCTTGCACGCTGCTCCCCTCAGCAGTGTACTTCGGTTGATCTGCCTGTTCTGCTCCCCACTCTGTCTCTGGTAAATCCACTCACCACCCCAACACCTCTGACCTACACCCCAGCTTGTATGCATAAATAAATAAATCTTTATTAAAAAAAAAAAACTACTCATCACCCCAAACAGAAACCTTATAAGCAATAACTCTTCATTTCCCCTGCCCCTCAGCCCCTGGTAACCTCGAATCTGCCTGTCTCCATGAGATATCTATTCTAGAAACCTTATATAAGTGAAATGAAGTATTTTTCCTTTTGCACTTGGCTTATTTCACTTAGCATAATGTTTTCATGGTTTATCTTTGCTGTAGCATGAATTAGAACTTGATTCCTTTCATGGCTATTCTTCCGTTGTATGGAAATACTACATTTTGTTTCCATTCCTCTACTAGTGGACACTTGGCTTGCTTCCACCTTTTGATTATCGTGAAGGACACTGCTGTGAACGTTCATGTATAAGTGTCTGTTTGAGGCCTGGTTTTCTATTCTCTTGGGCATATACTTAGGAGTGGAATTGCTGGGTCATATGGTAATTAAATGTTTAGCTTTTTGAGGAATCCCTTACTTATTTAAATTTATTGGAGAAACTAACTCCATTTCACTAAATACTGTATGTAGAGCAAAGTTATGCTCAGTCCATTTTGTGGAATGGAATGTGAACCTCTAGGTTCACTGGCATGAGAAGAACTAAGGAGATTTTCTATATGGTAGTTCTGAGAGGTACTGCTACCTCTAATGTAGAAAAATAGAAATGCAGAAAGGAGGAAATGAGGTTTCGTTTTATTGTCTAATTGGATAAACACCTAAGTGACAGACTCTCAAAGGTCCATCCTCTTTTGCAGTCCAGAATGGTGTTTAGCCAACAAAGAGCTAGAACCAACAGGGACAGAGAATAGAATTAAATTCAAAATTCTCTCTGGATTAGAATAAAAACAGTCGCAGATGAGTTATTGGCTTGTGAAAAGCATATAACCTTGTAAAATATTGGCTGTGTCATTTGTGAAGCCATCAGAGGAATGATTAAGATATTTTTATAAGCAAAACCATTGCCATTTGCCATAAGTGGGACTGTGCATAAATAGCAGAACCAACTTGCTTATTTCTCTCTGTTCCTATGCCTTGGATTCCTGGGGAACAGGAATTGTAATTAACATAGGGATAATTCTTAATCAAAACAAGCCCTCCTCCTGCTACCATAGAAACCCCACTGACTTCTGGGGGGGAGGGAAAAAAGCCAGTCATGTGGCTCTTTTGGAAGGTGTTTTCTGTACCTGGCAGGAAGGTAAATGAAGATAGATGATTCAGACACACTGGTGCAAGCTGTCTGTAAGAGGCCCTGAGCTCCACGTTCATTAACAAGTTGCACCCACACCTTCCTTTCCACCAATCTGGGCAGCAGCTGGGGTGAGAATTCCACCACCCACTGCCTCTTCTCAAGCATTTGCTCTTGCTCACGCTCCTCCACCCCCACCCCATGAACCCTGCGTACTTCCAAAGTTGAATTATCCTGTCCCAAAGTCACAACTCTCTGGCAAAGCAGCCCTCAAATCCTTGTTAAAGGGAAATCTGGTCACAGATCCTTCCTACCACCCCACAGAAGCACCCTCTCCTACTACTCTCCATTTCTTCATCCTGGTTTATCGTAACTCTAAAGACATCATTCCCTGAAATCACACCACATTCATTTTCTCTCTCTTCCTTCAATGCAAGGAATTGAAAACGGGGGCTTTTTGTCTGTCTTGCTTATAGATATATTCTCAAGGTCTTGAATAGTGCTTGGCACAGAAATTTAAAAGAAAGTCTTGAATGAAATAATGAGTATCTATTGTATTTTAAAGTTTCCCCCTTTTTTGGGTACTGAAATTCCCTTCTGTTATCCTGAAGGCTTCAATAAAGTTTTATCTCATATCATAGCTTGTTTTTATCTATATCCTGGGAGGATTTGTCTGTCCACACTCAGGCAAAGTGGGTCAGGGAGAATAGTGGTAGCGGCAAAGTGACCCACAGGGAGTAGGTGGGGACCAGTGATTGCATGTGGTGGGTTGTTGGTACTGGGTTTATTTTTTTAAGATTTATTTTTATTTATTTATGCACACAAAAACTGTGGTGCAGGTCAGAGGTTTAGGGGGTGAGAGGATTCACCAGAAACAGAGTGGGGAGCAGAACAGGCATTTCAACTGAAGTACACTGCTGAGGGGAGCAACGGGCGAGGCAGGAGAGGTCTGCTGTGCCATGTGGGACTATCCCTGACCAGGTATCAAACTCGTGCTGCAGTGGCTCTGGATAGCTCCACAGTGCTGTGTGAGTAGAAACAGGCTCCCAAAATAAAAACAGCATTTATAATATTTATTGAGTTATGGCAATGATAGTATTTATTGGATAATAGTATTTATCATATGCTTATTGTGTACCAGAAATTTTATTTATAACTCTCACACCCAACCTGCAGTACAGATAATATGATCTATTATAGAAGAAGAACATTAACCAGGCTCACACCCAGTAGTAAGTGGCTATTAGCAGTCTACTCTTGGCAGGTCACTTTCAGTGCAGCCATGGTGACTAAAGCTGCACTTGCCCCACAGCTGCTTCCTTTAGAAATTGTGGCCAAATATAACATCAGGAGTTCACACTGTGTAAATCAATCTTGAGGAAAAGAAGGAAAATGGAGGTATCATGTTACACGACTTTAAACAATATTATAAAGCAATAGTAATTAAAACAATATGGTATTAGAATAAAAATAGACATCTGGCTCAGTGGAATAGAATCAAAAACTCAGAAATAAACTTATGCATATGTCAACAGCTAATTTATGAAAAGGCGATTTGATTACATAATGGAAAAAAGGAGCATGCTTTTAACAAATTATTCTGAGAAACCTGGATGACTGGATGTAAAAGAATGAAGTTGAATTGCTTTCTAACTCCAGACACAAAAATAAATTCAAAGTAGATTACAAATCTAGACACAGACATGAAGTTATAAAATACTTTGAAGAAAGCCTGGGTGATACACTTCATGACATCAGTAAAGGAGATGTCTTTGGGGACTAGACCCCTATGGCAAAAGAAATAAGACAAACAAACAAAATTGAAACTGTCTCAATTTAAAAGTTTTTAAATAGTGAAAAAAATATTAACAAATTAAGACGACAGTCTACTGAACGGGAGAAGATATTTACACATCATACAATAATAGTGGTTGATTTCCAAGGTATTCAAAGAACTTACCCAACTCAACAACAAAAACAAGCAACCTAATGAAAAAAAAAATGGCCAGTAGGTTTGAATAGACAATTTTTTGAAGAGGGCACATAGAAGGCCAACAGGTCAATGAAAAATGTTAATCATCACTTTTAATAAGAGAAATGCAAATAAAAACTACAATGAAATATCATCTCACACCCTGTGAGAATGGCATACATCAAAAGATATCCAACAAAAAGTGCTGCAGAGGATGTGGACAGGGAGAAGTACTTGTGCATTGGTGGTAATGTAAGTCGGTGCAACCATTTTGGTAAGTAGTCTGGAACTATCTTAAAAAATGAAAAGTGGAAATACCATATGATTCAGCAATCCCACCATAGGGTATCTACCACTGCTTTTGAAACCATGGCTAGATGGTTACATTGCTCTCAGATGCTAGAGCACAAACACAAAAAATACTTATCTAACTTTCTCTTTGAGATTTGTATTCATAGATGCAATTTAATGTATCTGACAGCCTGTGCACCAGAAGTGACTAACCTTGAGCTGAGCTCCAAGACTGGCATGATTCCAGAGACTCTAAACAAAGAGGAGGGGGCAACTGAATCTGAAGGACCCCCCAATAGAAAGCCAAAACTCCAGTTACCTGAAAAAAACCTTCTTCACATGTTTCCATGTATGAACCGCCCTCAAACAAGCGAATGAATTTTAGCTAAGTCCACATGTCTTTGTTCTAACCTGTTTTGCAGCTAATAAAATTTAACTACTTTGTTCTCAACCCTGTTCCCCCAAATCAATATAACCTCCTTCTTTTTCCTAGAGGGGCAGGCAGATTTGAACTTACCTCCTGCCTCCTGACCAAAGGATTTGCAATAAAGCTGCTTTCTTTTCTCAAACCTGATATAGAAATTGGTCTCTGTGCTTGTTGAGTGGCAAGCCCGCACTCAGTAACATATTCTTCCCTTTGGAAAGTGCCCCTCTCATGAATTTGTAAAAAAAATTTTTTCTAAGTCTTTACTGTGTGCCTGTACAGCACCATGTGCCTAGTTGCTAGAGATGCAGACCTTGTCCTCAGGAACTTGCAGTCTAATGATAGAAATGGACATGTGAAAAATTAAACAAGTATGTAAATGCAATGGTGACAAGCATTCCTAAGGAAGAGTTGCAGGTGCTTAAGAGTTTACAGAAGAGAGACCAGGCCTATTCCAGGAGGGGAGAGCATAAGGGAAGACTTCCTTGCAGAAGTGACAGCACTAGAACTGAGTCAGAAAGATGAACAGGAGTTGCAAGTCACAGAATGAAGAGTTTCAGCAGAAGGAAGAGACTGTAAGGAGTTTGGTGAGATCCTATAGTGCCCTTTTGTAACCATGGTCACCCTTGTTGATGTGTGACAAATCTAACCTTCATCAGGCTGTCCCCTCCATCAGGGGTGTTAATCTCTGCTACCAAGCACAGTACTTTGTTCATGTAGTTACTGGAGGAATAACCACCACCTGCTTCTCTTACTCTCTTTGAGCAAAATGGAATCCAGTGGTCTTGGCCTTGAAAAAGGGGCTGGTTATGGAATCTTCCTCCTTGCGAGGGACTCAGTGGCTTAGTCAGGTTACCAGTGGCTGAGGAAATTGGTTCCTGAGCCATTAGCAGTGGCAGAGTGTTCTACTAGAGGGCTTTGGAGCAGGAGGGGAAACCCTTTAAGGAGATCCAGGGACTCCAAATATTACAATGATTCTTCATGTATATGAGTGGGCCTTCTCTTTTAATTCAGAAAACAGCCAAGAGTCAGACGACAATATGGATCCAAACTGGAATAGGTAGGAATGAGCTAGTCTGGGTACACCTGCTGCCTTCCCCTTAGGGAAGCTGTAACTTGCCATCCTTCATTGCTGGGTGCATAAGGTAAACGGGTTGAAAGGTGCAGAGTTATAGGGACACTCAGAGAACTGTTCTTTTTATTTAGTTTCAAATAAGTTCCTCTCCCAAACAGCATGCTTTGATTTTGTTGTTGAAAACCTCAAGCTTTCTTAATGTTCAAGCCACAGTACCCAGCCGGGCCATATATGTCAATGTTCTCCAGAGCCTTGGGCTTACTTTAGAGCAACCAAAATTCAGCTTTGCAACAAATTGCCAGAACTGAAAGATTTGACTCTGAATTCCCTCTAAAAATGAAGCAGAGACTTCAAAAGCCTATTTAATGCCCCCCTGGAAAGTAGGTCGACCAGGGTGGAAAATGGGTTGACAATTGACAAACTTCAATAATTTTAGAAATATGACACATTAGGGAGTACAATTCAATACCTCACAACACAACACAACAAATACAATACAATACAATACAATACAGTACAATACAGTACAGTACAATATAATACAGAGTGGTGGGGCTCTGTACAAATACATTTACATTCAATTTAAGAACAAAAATAAACCCAAAAGCTCACATGGCCAAATTAACTATCTAGAGGAGATCATTTTCTTTTCTTTCAATTGTGCTGCACATTGCAGTTTAATTAGACTTGTGGGATGTGTGTGTGTGTGTGGGGGGGTTCATGGAGGGCAGTAACTCAGATTATAGGGCTTTGTAAGTAGAATTCATTCTGATGGACATGCTTTGAATATTTTTCCATTTGTGCCAGAAAAATCAACTCTCCCTCCTGTTTCTTTCTGTTGAGAACGTACTTAATTCCACTAGGTAACCTCTCTGGGTTGAGAGACAGTATGTAAGAGCAGAAGTTGTGAAAAGAAAAAGTGGGGGCTTATTAAAGAGAGAACAATGTCAAAGAGGGATCTGCTGGAGTTAGAGGGAAATCTCCCTTTAGCAATAGTCAGGGTCAAAATTTTAGGTAAAGACATAAAACAGAACCACAGAAAAGGCCAGGCTGGCTGGTTTGGAATTCCAGCCTCTCTGAGAAGGAACTTGTCCTCTCTGAAACTTATCACATCTGCAAAGTGGGCATTTCCTGGCACCCAGTAAGAAAATGTGGTAGTTATTGTTATGATCAGAAGAGGTAAGCAGAGGTCTGAGTTCAGACCTAAAATCCAGAAATACCTTCTGTTCTAATCTCAGACGATTGAGTCTTCTGAACCAAATTTAGCAATGTCTTCTTTTTGTGCTTAGCTCATCCAAAATGGACCAGTCATTCGGGAGCAGTAGAGGGGCGTATTGGCTCTGAGCTATTCTGGGTGAGAAAAAACAAGTGTTAACATACTTTAATTTTCAACAGGTGTGATAGTACCTTGATGTGCAGAAGCTGTGGATGGAAGCAAGAAAGACATCTCCAGAAATTTTTTTCTTATTTTCAGGAACAATAAGGCCCCCTTCATTCCAGGATATATAAAAACTAATAAAATGTGAGCCCCTATTATCTGTGCGAGGTCCTTCATATCTTTATTGTGTTATTTGACTATAGATGAGGAGACTGAGAGGGAAAGTAACACAGAGCTAGTGAACAGTGAGGCCAGGGTTCTCTACAAAAGTTTCCCCACTTCAGCATTACTGACACTTTGGGTTGGAGAGTCTTCACTGTGGAGCTAGTCATGTGGGGTGTTTAGCAGCACCCCTGGCATATACCTATGAGATGCCAGAAAGTATCCCCCTGGTTGTAACAACAAAAATGTCTTCATACATTGCCAAATATCCTGTGATGAACAAATCACCCCAAGTTAAGAATCGCTTGTTCTATATCTGCATACACCATCACCAGTGGGCTACAGAAGTGCTTTTATAGCAGTGGTTTTGAAACAGGGGCGGACGGACACAGGGTGTCCAATCCCAGCAGAGTCGCCAAATGAAAGCGGGGCGGATGGGACATAACTGCCCAGGCTCTGAGGCAAGAGCCACCAAAAAGCCCCAAAAGGCCAAAAGGCCAAAAACAACAAAGGACAGTGCCTGAAGAAAGGACAGGTCACCATCTGTGGGTTCTCACCCGTGCACACAATTGCAAGAGACTTCAGGCTACAGGAACAACAAACACGGGGTTTATTTTACAAATGGGGAAACAGAGAGCTCACTACATCCTCAAGGGGCGGCCACCTCACCCAGAACACATCAGTGATGGCAGCTCTTTGAGAGGTGCTGGGTTAGACCAACAAACAGCTCTTTGAGACACCAGGCCCAGGGCCTCTGGGGCTCCTTTCAGGCTACATCAGAGACAGGACCAGAGGCCCAGTGTCTGCAGAGTCCTTCAGCTTTTCTTCCTCCTCAGAAGGTGGCTGCTGGATGCTCCTTTTCTTCTTTATTCCTCGGAGGCCAGGAACGGACTTCTTTCTTCTCTCTTCGGAGTCTGGAACCGTTGTCTTTCTTCTCCTGGGGGCTCGTGTTGTCACCTTCTCCTGTTCTTCTTTTCAGGGGCCTCCTTCTCTCTCTGGGGCTGGCATACTCTTTTTTTTTCCTTCTTCCCTTTTTACCCCTTCTTTCTCCCTTTATTCCCCACCCCCCTCGGGTCCCTCTGATCCTGGCTCATATCCTCTCTCAGAGTACCATCCATAAGTCTGATTGGACCATTTTTCAATCCTGGAGCTGATTGTGAAATCGGGGCAGACAGGGTGTCCAGTCCTTTCATGGTCACCAACTGAAACGGGGGCAGACGGGGCACAACTGCCCAGGTTCTGAGACAAGAGCCACCAAAAATCCCCAAAAGGCCAAAAGGCCACAAACAACAAAGGACAGTGCCTGATGAGAGGACAGGGCACTGTCTGTGGGTCTCACCTGCACACACAATTGCAGGAGACTTCAGGCTACAGGAACAACAAACATGGGGTTTATTTTACAAACGGGGGAAACAAAGAGCTCACTGCATCATCAAGGGGCAGCCACCTCCCCCAGAACACATCGGTGATGGTAGCTCTTTGTGAGGTGTTGGGTTATAACAACAACCAGGCCCAGGGCCTCTGGGGCTCCTTTCAGGCTACGTCAGGACAGGACCGGAGGCCCAGTCTCTGCAGAGTCCTTCGGCTTCTCTTCCTCCTCGGAGGGCGGCTGCTGGATGCTCTTTTTCTTCTTTATTCCTCGGAGGCCAGGAACGGACTTCTTTCTTCTCTCTTTGGAGTCTAGAACCATCATCTTTCTTCTCCTGGGTGCTGGTGTCGTCCTTGCTCTCGTCTTCTCCTGTTCTTCTCTTTCTCTCCTTCCCTCCTTTTTGGTTCTTCTCTTTCCCCCTTTACTACCTTCTCTCTCTCCTTTTATCCAGGTTCCTCCAATCCTGGCTTATATCCTCTCCCAGAGTACCATCCACAAATCTGATTGGACCATTTTTCAATCCTGGAGCTGACTGGACCGACCCATCAGCTCCTAGTACCTGATTGGTTCGTTCAAAATGGCAGTTACTGGGCAGGACGGCAGTTACTGGGCAGGAGCAACTGCCATAACAGACTTATGGTGGAGCAGCAGGCCTACGTATCAGCTCCTAGCACCTGATTGGTCCGTTCAAAATGGCAGTTACTGGGCAGGAGCAACTGCCACAACTGCTCTGGAGCTCCTGGAAAAAAGGAGAGAGAGAAGGTAGTAAAGGGGGTTCTTGTATGCATAAATAAATAATCTTTTTTAAAAATCTGAAAATCAACACAACTTATGTAATACACTATATCATAAAATAAGGGACAAAAACCACATGATTATCTCAATAGATGTGGAAAAAATATTTGACAAAAATAACACCCATTTATGATAAGACACAAAAAAGCTTGATATGGGAGCACTTCCTAACCTTATAAAAGGATCTACAAAAAACCCACAGCTAATAGCATACATAATGGTGAAGAACAAAGCATTCTGTCTAATATAAAAAACAAGATAAGGCTGTCTGCTCTCACCACTTCAGTTCAACATTGACATTGTTTTGACATTCTAGCCAAGGGTAATAAGTAATTAAAAAATTAAAAATATCTGTACTGGGAAGGAAGATGAAAAACTATTTACTGATGACATGGTCTCATATATAGAAAATCCTAAAGAATCCACACAAGAAAGTTATTCAAGTTAAAAATGAGTTCAGCAAGGTTGCAGGATACAAGCTCAATATGTAAAAATCAATGTATTTCTATACACTAGCAGTGAACATGAAATTGAAAATAAAATTAAGCAATCAATTCCATTTACAACAGCATCAATAAAAATTAAAGACTTAGGAATGCATTTAATAAAACAAGTGAAAGACTCATAATGAAAACCACTCAACACTGTTGAAACAAAGAAGATCTAAATGAATGGAAAGATATCCTGTGTTCATGGATTAAATATTTAATATTGTTAAATGGCAATTGTTAAGATGGCAACTCTCCAGACTGACAGATACACACTAATTTCTGTCAAGCTGCCAACCTCCAAGCCCTTTCTCCCCCTGGAAACTGACAAACTGATCCTAAAATTCATGAGGATGCAGAGGACCCAAAATAGCTAAAATAACCTTGAAAAGAATAGAGTTGAAGGACTCATACTTCTCAATTTTAAAACAAAACTACAATAATCAGGACAGTATGAAACTGGCATGATCATAGACATATAGGATCAAATTCGGAGTCCAGAAATAGAGTCTCATATATAGGGCCAAAGGATTTTTCAACAGATGTCAGCCAAGACAACAATTAAATGGGGGATAGAATAGTCTTTTAAACAAATGATTCATGGAAAACAACATCTATCTGCAAGAGAATGAAGTTGGACCCCTCTTCAAACCATACACAAAAATTAACTTAAAATGGACCGTAGAGCTAAAATTATAAAACTCTAAGAAGCAAAAAAAAAAAGGGTGTAAATCTCTGTGACTTTGGATTAAGCAATAATTTCTCCGATATAACACTGAAAACATGAGCTACAAAAAAAAAAAAAAAAAAAACCATAAACTGGACATCACGAAAATTGAAAACTTTTCTTCTTCAAACGATGCCATGAAGAAAGTGAAAACATAACCCATAGGATGTAAGAAAATTTTTGCAAGTCCTATATCTGAAAAGTGACTTGCATTTAGAATGTGTAAAGAACTCCTACAACTCTATAATAAAAAGACAAATAACTCAGTTGAGAAAGGAGCCAAGGGCCTGAGCAGACATTTCACTTGCTTGAGACATTCTGCCTAATAAGAAGGGAGGAAGGGAAGCAGTGAAAGACAACAAACTTTTTTCCCCATAGATTCAGCAACCTTTATGGAGCACACACCATGTCTCAGTGACTATTCTAGGCACCGAGAGTAGAAAAATGAGCAAAACAAAGTCCTGCTCTCAGGGAGGTTATGCTATGAGGGGGAGGAAGGCAGAGGACAAGAAAACAACAGCCAAAATACTTTCAGAGTTACAGGTGCTATGAAGGGAAAAACATGACTTGATGGAGCAACTGGAATGGAGCAATTCTTTACATGTGATGTCCAGAGAGGGCCTTCAAGGAAGTGACATTTTGGGCTGAAAGCTGAATGTCAGGAATGGGTCAGATCATGAAGGACCTTATTTATAGGTTGTTGTATTATTATAGTTGTTAGAGACCTTAGGGGTCATCGTGGCTAGTGTTTCCTAGTCTTGATTATCTTTTGAATGGATAAATGATTAAAATTGACAACTGTAGACCCCAGGCATAAATAAGGAGAGGAAAATGGAGCCATAAGATCTGCTGTTGCTCAAGAGGAAGAAGCAGCAACAGGAGCTGAGAAGAGCTGCCATACTAATCTCCTTCAACCTCTTTTTTTTTAAGGTTTATTTATTTATGCATACAATCTGGGGTGTAAGCCAGAGGTGTGGTGGGAGGATTCACCAGACACAGAGTGGGAGCAGAACAGGCAGATCAACTGAAGTGCACTGTTAAGGGGAGCAGCAGGCAAGGCAGGAGAGATATGCTGCGCCATGTGGGAATCTCCCTGGCCGGGTATCGAACTCGTGCTGCAGTGGCTCTGTATAGCTTCATAGTGCTATTCTTAATCCATTGAGCCACCAAGGAGGTCCCTCAACCTCTCTTTTATTTTTTAAGATTTATTTATTTGGGCCTCCCTCGTGGCGCAGCGGTTGAGCGCTGCGCTGTGGAGCTGTTGGCAGCACGCGATGCGAGTTCAATGCCCAGCCGATGAGATTCCCACATGGTGTGGCAGACCTATCCTGCCTCACCCGCTGCTCCCCTCAGCAGTGTATTTCTGATCTGCCTGTTCTGCTCCCCGCTCTGTCTCTGGTGAACCCTCTCGCCGCCCCACAGCTCTGGCCTGTACCCCAGCTTGTATGTATAAATAAATAAATCTTTTAAAAAATTTTATTTAGGGCCTCCCTGGTGGTGCAGCGGTTGAGCTCTGCGACTGTGGAGCTGTCAGCAGCGCGATGCGAGTTCGACACCCGGCCGGGGAGAATCCCGCATGGTGCGGCAGACCTCTCCTGCCTCGCCCACTGCTCCCCTCAGCAGTGTGTTTCTGATCTGCCTGTTCTGCTCCCCACTCTGTCTCTGGTGAACCCTCTCGCCGCCCCACGCCTCTGTACTGTACCCCAGCTTGTATAAATAAATCTTAAAAAAAAAGTTTAAAAAAAATTTATTTATTTATGCACACAAGAGCTGGGGTGTAGGCTAGAGGTGTGGAGAGTGGTAGTGGTGAGAGGATTCACTAGAGACAGAGTGGGGAGCAGAACAAGCAGATTGAAATATGCTGCTGAGGGGAGCAGCAGGCGAGACAGGAGAGGTCTGTTGTGCCATATGTTGGTTAGCTCCCTGGCTGGGATCAAAATTGTGCTGCAGAAAGCTTTAGAGTGCTGAGACTTAACCCCTTGCACCACCAGGGAGGCCCCAACCTCCTCTTAATATAGAAAAGGAACCAGACAAGTTAAGCAACTTGCCTGAAATACACAACTAGACAGAAGTGGAGCTAGGACAGGAACCCATGACCCCAGGCCAGGGATGGGAAACACTCAAAGGCTGAGCCCAAAGTCTGGTCTTGAATTCTGACCTCTGTATGTCCAGGTCTTGGGTTGAGATCCTTGCAGGGAGTCAGTGTGACCATCCCTGACTTTATTTCTTCCTCCTGTTTGGGGTCTTGATACTGTAGGAAATGGCTACGTCAGTTTACAATGAAGGACACCTGCTCCAAGCAGATGAGCCTTCCACTCAGTCCTCCTTACCTCTGGTAAACTGCTATTTTAAAGGGAAGTATCCTAAGAGGTATAATGTTTATAAATATTTATTAATTATTAAATATTTATTATTAATTATTAATTAATTATTAAATATTAATTATTAAATATTTATTAATTATCAACTATGCACTAGGCACTGGGGACACATTGGTGAACTCATTGAGATACAATCTCTGTCATCTTGAAGTTTAAAGTCAGGGATTACAGAGCATGTGACTGTAGAAATAACTAAAATTGTAACAATGACAAGTGTGAGGAAGCAGTTACTCAGGCGCAACTGAAGGGGTAGAGTGGTTTGGTGGGAATTTGATCTAGTTAAGATTTGAATAATAAGTTTCCTTGAGGAAGTGACACTTGAGCTGGGATCCAAGAGAAGGAAATGATGGGGGGTGGGGGGAGAAGAGGATTCCAATATGAGGCAATTGTTCATGCAACCTGTCTGTGGCACGAAGGAATGTGGCAGGTACAAGAAGAAGCTACTATGCCTGGAGCACAGAGAGCAAGGGGGGACTTAGTTTCTATGAAGGGCAAACTAGGGATTCAGATAAACCCTCTTTAGTTGTTGAAAACAATAAGTAGGGCTAAATATGTGAGCCCATAAAAACTGTAAGGAGTTGTAAGAGGGTGGTCCTCAGGAAAGGGGTGGGTTCCCTGCCCCACCCAAGGGAGGGTGGAGCTGAGCAGGAGAGATAAGAAGACAGAAGAAAAAGAAAGAAAGGGAGCAGGGGAGAGTCAGAAGAAGAACAAGGAGCAGAGAGACAGGTGAGGAAGTTGCACTGGCCTGGACTGATTGAAACAAATGTGAGTGAGAGACCTGTAGGGAGGTTGACTATGGCAATGTTGAATTTGTTTTTGATTTTGCTCTTTAACTCCCAGAATTGTCTGACTGTTTCTGATCCTTTTCTATGGGTCCCTGCCAAAAGGTGTTTTAAACTCATGGCAGGCTTTCGGGCCTTGCCTTAGGCCAATCCCATTTGGGTGGACTTTTGCCCACGAGGTGATGGGTAATTTTGGGTGCTTAGTTTAGAAACTATATTCTTTGTCTTTTCTGTATTATTACACTAATTGTATTAAGGTTTCTTTTCCACTAAAGGTCTTATATGTTTTATCTCGATGTGGTGGATGGCAGAACCTATTTAGAACAGGCAGGTTTGGGGGCTCTGGGGGGTGCCCCTCTCCCTGCCCTATAACAGTGACAAAATAGAATCAGATTAAAATGGAAGGAGAGTAAGAACAGAGAGGTAATTCAGCACTAAAGTTACTTACCCCAAGGAATTTCCCAAGTCTCTCAAGGTTTTCCTTTAGTTCTGATGGTCTTGAAGGGGCAAAAGGAGAGAAATTAAAGCCCAGAAGTCACTTTACAAGTGGAAAGACCAATAGGAGGTCCATAAAACAGTGGAGTTCCAAAAGACTTACTGGCTCGGAGTTGGAGTGAACCTCAAGTCAATGTGTCTTCCTCGACGCACTGCCTGGTTGACATTGCCTGCAGAAGATGTCAAGCCTTGTGCTTAGAATTGGTCATGTCCCCAGGTGCCTGCATAAGTACATAAAAATCTTTATCACCAGAAGGTACACTCACCCTAGGTCTCAAATTTTCTCTATGAGTGACTTTTCAATAACCGTCACTAGTCAAAAATAATTAGATACCCAAGGTGAAAAAAGCCACGACTGAGAAAAGGAATACCAGACAATAAAGCAAAACCACAAAGATTTACTAGAAACAAACCATAAAGCAAATATGTTTAAAAGAATAAAAGGCAAGCTTGGCAATAACTGAAACAAAAAAACTTGAAAATGACACAGAGCTTTAACAGCAACCCCACAATTCAATAGGAGAAAGATAATCCTTTCAACGAGTGGTGCTGGGACAACAGGATCTCCACATTCAAGAAAAAGATGAATCTTGGGGTCCTTCTCTCCGATCTCACCCTCCAACCATGAGGTGAATAATCTGGGAGCAAGCCAGCTGCATCCATTGCTCCACCTGCTGGTAATTGGAGGGATGGCCCGGGGCCCTGCTCCAGGCCAGGAAGGTATGGTCAGGGTTTAGAAGAGAACTCCAAGGACACCGGGAGGGCAGGTAAGGAGTCAGCATTTATTGACAAATGAAAGAGCAGGGAAAGCAATCTGGAGAGACCTCTCGGGTATGCCAGGCTCTCTGAGGTGCCAGGGCTTGGAGTCTATGCAGGTTTTAGGACTGGGTTTGAGAACAAAGGAATTCAAATTTATTGGTTGAGAAAGCAAGGAGGGTGGACGTGGCTAAAGTCCATTGCCCTGTCCAAGTGTGGTCCATTTATTGCTGCTGGTTGTGAGCACCAGTCAGCTGTAGCTGGTGGTCATGGGGGCTTGGGACCTGCTTGTGGACCGTAAGCGTGCAGGTGCCGGCTGCTCCAGTCTGCACTGGTTTGGTCTCAACATCTGTAACTCTTTCTTCTGCAACACCCAGGGAACTTCATGAGCTGTAAAGAGAGAGTTCAGGAATGCACAGACTAGGGGAAATTAGTAATAAAAACGATGGACCAAGGAAATGTATGGCAGCAGTGTCTGCACCTAGAGTCATCAGATTTGGTTAAGTTTTTGTTTAACCAAGTTAGCCTGTGGGGACAGAAAAGTTCTTTTTCTGTCTTGGGATCCCTCCTCTATCACTTACCTCACACAAAATTTAATTGAAAATGAATCATAGACCTAAATGTAAGAGCTAAAACCATAAAACTTTTAGAAGGAAGTATAGGTGAAAATCTTCATCATTTGGGTTAGAATAGAGAGTTCTTAGTTATGACATAAATACATCATCCATAAAGGGGGAAAATGTTGAATTTGACTTCATCAAAATAAAAAAAGCTTTTGCATTTTCAAAGTACACCATTCAAAAGAGGAAAAGATTAGCTATAGAATTAAAGAATGTTTAGATAAATCATATACCTAATAAAAGTCTTGTAGCCAGAATATATCAAATATACTTCCAACTCAATAATCAGAAGACAAACTGAAATCGGGCAGAAGGGGTGTCTAGTCCCTTTGTGGTCGCCAACTGAAATTGTGCAGAAAGGGCCTCAAATGCCCAGGCTTTGTGGCAAGAGCCACCAAAATGCCCCAAAAGGCCAAATACAACAAAGGACAGTGCCTGATGAGAGGACAGGTCACTGCCTGTGGGTTCTCACCCGCACGCACAATTGCAGGAGACTTCAGGCTACAGGAACAACAACAGCAAACACGGGGTTTATTGTACAAACGGGGGAAACAGAGCTCACTGCAGCCTCAGGTGGCGGCCGCCTCACCCAGATCGCAGCAGGGACGGCAGCTCCTTGGGAGGTGCTGGGTTAGGCCAACAAACAGGCCTCTGAGACACCAGGCGCAGGCCTCTGGGGCTCCTTTCAGGCTACGTCAGAGACAGCACCGGACGCCCAGTCTCTGCAGAGTCCTTCGGCTTCTCTTCCTCTTCGGAGGGCGGCTGCTGGTGCTTCTTCTCTTCTTTCTTCTCTTCTCAGAGGCCAGGAACTGACTTCTCTCTTCTCTCTCTGGAGTCTGGAACCGTCGTCTTTCTTCTCCTGGGGGCTGGTCGTGTCGTGTCTTCTCCTGTTCGGTTCAATCTTTTCTTTTCTTTTTCCTTTCATCCTCTTCGGTCCAATCTTTTCCTCTCTTGACTTTTTTTTTCTTCTTTTCGGTCCCTCCAGTCCTGGCTTATATCCTCTCCCAGAGTACCATCCATAAGTCTGATTGGACCATGTTCAATCCTGGAGCTGATTGGACCGACCCATCAGCTCCTAGCACCTGATTGGTCCATACAAAAAATGGCAGTTACTGGCAGGAGCAACTGCCATAACTGACTCCGGAGCAGCGGGATAAGAGGCCCCACTGCTCCTGCAGGCACCCAAGCTGCTAAGGCAGCTTGGTTCCGGTAACAAAACAGCCCAATTTAAAAATGGGAAACAGATAAAAAGGACATTTCATCATGGCTAAAAAGAACATGAGAAGATGCTCAACGTGTATTTCTTGATGTGACCTATTGAGATGAACGCAGTATCACCTACGTGTGAATTCTTGGCAGAATTGTAAGCCTGGATCTAGTTGCAAAAAGCAACCAAACAAATCCAGATCTAAAACACTCTTCATGATCATTGTCCTGTATGCTTTAATACAGTTAATGCTCGGGGCAGGGGGTAGAGAGAGAGCATAAGATATGACAACCCCTGCAATGTGTGACTGTAGGTTGGAGCCTGAATAGAAAAACCAGTCACAGTTGACCCTTGAACAACATGGGTTTGATTTATATGGGTCTACTTCTACATGGACTTTTTTCTATCTGCAGTTCTTTGCATTCACAGATTCAACCAACTTCAGATGCTGGCTGGTTGAATCCTCAGATTCTGAGCCTGGGGGTATGGAAGGTTGACTGTGAAGGAGTTGAGCATCCCCAGATTTTGTTATCTGCAGGGGGAATTCTGAAACCAATCCCCCATGGATATCAAATAATGACTTCAGCTCCTTTCAGGGAGAAGGAGGTTCCCAAAAGTTTTATGCAAATTTTTGACTGACAAGAGTCAAACTTCTTAGGGATCTAACTTAGGCAGTGTTGATAGCATTGAGACTTAACCCATAGGCCACCAGGGAGACCTTTGCCGTGGCCTTTATTTACCTTCAGCTAAGCAATGAGGAGTAGAAGCTGCTCACCAAGTATAGTTTGTCACAGAAATTGCCAAGTGATAGTGCAATCCTTGGCATAATTTAGGAATGTGTCATATTTTAAATGGATACCTTTGTATAAAGGTAACCTGATACCCAAAGGGTGTAGGCTTTTACACGGTGACAAGAAAATAGAGAATCTAATTTAAATATAAATATGTTAAGTTACATATCCAATGGGGGCTATCCTGACAAACCTTTCAAAATAGTTAATAGATGGCTGACCACAAATTGTCTAGCCATTTGTATAACCCTTTTATTCTTTTTCTCATTTTGCAGATGTGTTGTCACTGCTTAGAATTCTGTTGCAGCTCCTCTATTGGGATCCTCTCCGCAGCTAATTTATAAGTTACACAACAAAATCAGGGTTATTATAATGTAGGATTAAAATAAAATATCTCTTTAATGTTATGAGATTCCCTAACCCCTGTTGTTCAAGGGTCAGCTATACATGGCTGTAATGGACATCACTGGCACAACGAAGAAATCGGAATCTGGCATGTGTCTTGGCTGGATCATGGTTATATAGAATAGCCTTGTTTTAGGGACTATTACATACTGAAGAATTTAGGGGTGAAAGTCAGAATGTCTGAAATTTATCCTCAAATGATTAAGAACAAAATAGAGATAAAAAAGCATATTGAAAGTGATTAACAGGTCCTCCCTGGTGGTGCAGGGGTTAAAGTCTCAGTGCTATGCACTGCTAAGCTATCTGCAGCTACTGCAGCACAAGTTGGATACCCAGCCAAGTAACTTCCCACATGGTGCAGCAGACCTCTCCTGTCTCACCCACTGCTCCCCTCAGCAGTGTACTTTAGTACATCTGCCTGTTCTGCTCCCCACTCTCTCTCTGGTGAATCCTCTCACCCCTCCCCCTGCACCTCTGGCCTACAGCCCAGTTCTTCTACATATAAATAAATACATCTTTAAGAAAAAAAACCACACCTGCATTGAACAAGCTGGGAGAATTGTTCACTGTCAAGGGAAACCCGAACCAGGGGACCCACGAGTCTCAGTAGGAGATTGTTAGAAAGGACAGGATAGGGGCTTGTGATAGGGATATTGTGTGTGTGTGTGTGTGTGTGTGTGTGTGTGTGTGTGTGTGTGTGTGTGTGTGTAAGAGATGGGACCTATTCTGGATCGGATATGGGAAGTGGGCTAATTCTGTGATTGGGTATCTTACTAACTCTTACTAAGAAGAGAAGACCAGGCTGAGACTAGAGCTAACATTAGGAAAGGGCAGCATCATATTGGACAAGATAAGGAGATGTTTGGTCATTTTTTGTGGCTCAAAGTATGTGTTTGTTTTGCCACAGTGGTGGCATGGCCTTGCTTTTTACCTGATTCATCACACAGTGACCTTGTCTGGTGTGGACATTCTATGGAACTGTTGATGCTGAGTAGGAGAAGGCTGAAGCTTCGCTCATAGTACCAGACCAGCTCCTGGGTGTCCAGGCTGCTTTCTCTTTCTCAGTGTCTACTGACAGCACAAACTCATTCATCTGTGAGGACTCAGAGGGAGCCTTGTTTAGACATACACGTTCATCCACTTGTCCATCATGGTCAGCCATCCACTTCTTGATGATTTCCTTCTGCTGTGAATGTGTTGTATGCTTGTATGTTGTATGTAGAGCAGATATTTCCCTTCCCTTCCACCAGTCTTTGGTGGAGGAATCGGGTTAATTGTTCTAGGACAATGAACATTCTTCTGGGTCTGTGTTCTGGAACAAATCTGTCAGTTGATGAAGAACCAGGGGTTGTGGTTTTTCTTCCTTGTTTAATGCGGGAAGGGATATTTTTATCCCATTGTTACCAGACTGCCCTGCTGTTATAGCAAGATAAGGCAAAACAGGAAAACACCATCACAACATTATGTCTTGGTAGAGCCCAGACAATACAAATTTCTCCTTCATAGTTATGAATGGGTTTGGTTTTGTTTGTCTTGATTAGCTAGAGCACTACAAATACTGTAGGTGATAACCTAGATAATCCCAGCTGCTTTTTACAGTCAGTGAGTTCAGGTCTTGCATGAGGTTGTGGAAATGGCTTGCATCTCTTCCCAGGCAGATCTTGGAAACCCTCCAAATCCTCAGTAAACTCACTGGCATTTTAGGTTAGAACTGTTGACATAATGAGATAATAGGACTCTCTGAAATAAGATAAAGACGACCTCATTCAGTGGTAATAATAGTGTTTCTTTTTTTAAAAAAAAATATTTATTTATTTATGTATACAAGCTGGGGTACAGGCCAGAGGCGTGGGGCAGCCAAAGACAGAGTGGGAAGCAGAACAGGCAGATGGTCGGAAATAAACTGCTGAGGGGAGCAGAGGGCAAGGCAGGAAAGGTTTACTGAGCCATGTGGGAATCTCCCCGGCCGGGCTTTGAACTCGCATCGGTGCTGCCGACACAGCTCCACAGCACAGCACTTAACCGCTGCGCCACCAGGGAGGCCCAGTAATAGTCTTTCAATGGTAATAAAACTCATTGTTTATTGTGCTCCTTGTGTGTCAAATACCACACACCATTCCAGATGCTATTGTCACAGGGAGTGACTGCAGTCGGTGGCCTTGGGTGGGGGCTGTGGGAGGGTGAAAGAACTCACTTCAGGGCAGAAGAGAGCAGATTCATTGAATACACTGCTGAGGGAAGCAGCAGGCTAGACAAGAAAGTTCATCTGTGTAAGGAAGGTCTGAGGTTCTCCTTTAGCCTCTGTTTTCACAGACTTTTCTTCATGACCCAGGGCACTGCTTTTCGTTTTTCATCAGTTGTCTGCTGAAACGTTGGGTCAGGACTGATCCTACATTCCTCGAGCTCCAGCTTGTATCACCTATTTTGCATCACGTATTTTGATGCTGTTTTTAGGTGCCATCACACTATGGATTTAACAGTGTCTTCTTGGAGTACTGATTCCTTTATCCCTGATAATTTTCCTTGCTCTGACATCTGCTTTGTCTGAAATTAATACAGTGACTCCAGCTTTCTTTTATTAATGTTAGCATGGCATGTCTTTTTCCATCCCTTTACTTTTAATCTATTTGTGTCTTTATATTTAAAGTAGACAACACATAGTTTGGTCTTTCTTTGTTTAATCTACCAACATTCTTTGCCTTTTAATAGGTATATTTAGACGTTTCATATGTTAAAAGATTGATATAACTGAAATAATACCTACCATATCTGTAGCTGTTTGCTATTAATTGTACTCGTCCTTATTTCTTTTTTCTTGTCTTCTGCTTTTTCTTTTGTCTTCTCTGGTTCTTTTTTTCTTTTTCTTTCTTTTTTTTAATATAATAGATATTTATTTTTGTTATTCGTATCTTTTACATTATTATGTATTCCCCATAAGTTACCCACCACCTGTTCACCCGTGGAGCCATCACCATAGTCCTCTGTGTTCCCCTCCTCCCCCCTCTTGAGCCCTTCCCCTCCCCTCCTTCCCTGCTGAATGTCGCTTTCTTATTTGGCTCCCCTATATTCCTGTTATAAGTGAAACCATTCGATATTTTTCTCTTTCTTTCTGGCTTAATTCACTGATCATGATCCCCTCTAGGTCCATCCATGTTGCTGCGAATTGCATGTGTTTGTCTTTTTTGAATGCTGAATAGTATTCCAATGTGTATATGTACCACATCTTCTTGATCCAGTCATCTATTTTTGGGCATTTGGGTTGTTTCCATACCTTAGCTATTGTAAACAGTGCTGCAATAAACATGCGGGTGCATGTATCCTTTCGGATTAGTGTTTTTGTGTCTTTTGGGTATATTCCCAGTAGTGGTATTGCTGGGTCATATGGAAGTTCCATTTCTAGCAGT